>JABFOV010002306.1:0-20484 GCA_022817685.1 Aradophagus sp. ZL-2020 | reverse complement strand
TGACTCAACAACGACGCAAACGATATCAAGGCAAACTGCCACGAGTAATTGCGAGGCATATTGTCTTGTGCGATTACCCTAACGTCTCAGTTAATTTTGCAATGGTAATATGAAAAAATGTAATAATAATAAGTAGTACCTACATTTATGTCTGAATGACATAAAACCTGAAAATAAAACCTTATTAAATATTAACCATATTAATAATAATTATAAAAATTTATAATTTTTATCAATTACAAATTATTCTTAAATGTAGAATATATCAAATACTTTTTAAACTTCCTTTTTCACTACAGATTATTTTTAATTTTATTCAAATGGTGACTAATTTCTAACTGTTTTAATAATCCTAATAATTAATATTTTTTACCATTTACAGGCTGACGAATTAAGGATTATATTTGCACACGATCCATTACCACCAAATAATTCTATAGATATTTATAATCTTCCGGATAACTGGCGGAATTCGCTATATAGTTTTTTCTCTGCAATGTATAGAAGAAACGATGATAGGAACAATATTGTGTAAATTTAGTTTTTATAATTTTCTTTTTATATGTGGAAGATACATGCACTATATTTAATAATAATAAAAAACAAACATGTTTTGATTTCAGAAATGCAAATTAAAATGGATACTTCAATATCAATGCATAATGGACAAAATTACGAACTTAGTATTAAGTATACTCTTAAATTAAAATATTTAATATAATTAATATAATATACTATGGAGTTTAACACTTGTATAGTGGTTGATATTTCTAAGAAATACATGCTAGAAATAAATAAATAAATAGAGAAGAAATAAAACCATCTCTTTGAAATGCAGTTATCGCTTTTTTCAGACATTTAAAATTGTAAATTGTCCACTGATAATTTAATGAATTCACTATTGTTATATATATTTAAATTATAAATACAAAACTGTAAATAATCAAAAATTACTTGAATCCTCCATTTAACATGTTCCTGTAATGTCTTACATTCCACACCAATATGGCTTTGATACCTTACCTTTTTCTTTTATGTGCAAACATGATATAATGTATCTCTTTCAAAAAATCGTTTATAACTTCTGCCATAGAAAGAACATATAAAATTATTATTCAATCTGACAGTCTACTTGGTCTGGAGTGAAACAGTAATTTTATAGTAGAAATTTATTAGCAAAATTAACACTTTTATGAAGAAGTAAAGTGTATTACATAATTAAAGTTTAGAATTATTGTAAATTGTTTTATTTTACAATCTATAATGTAAAAAAAAATGTTCAATATATGCATAGGTTTGTAAATCAAAAACATTAACACTATTGATTCACATTTTCCTTTTCACGTTCAAAAATCATAAAGAGGATTCAAGTTAGTTACAGGTGTAAAATAGATTGTATTTGGTTTCAAATACTGTAATGTTTTATAAAGATAACTTTCACTATCTTAAGTTGTACTAAATAAGATGAATACAATATGTAATATTTTTACTAGTCAATACTGGTTGTTATGCATATAAATAAAATCGATTCATATTGTTCAAAAAGATGTTATTTCTTAATACACACTTTGTATGTACATTAATTTCTATACAATCATAATAATATCGCTATGTATAATTTTTCTGAAATACTGCCGCACTTTTAGAAGTATCTATTTAAAATATACAGACACTCATTCGAAGTATAAATGCATTATCCTTCCATTATTATTAAAAGTGTGTTTTATAAGATGCTTATTAAGAAAATGCATTGTGTGCGTTCTCGGACGATTGCTTCAACTTTTTTTATAAATCTAATTAAAATTAACAAATATACAAAAAACAACGCTGCGCATCAGTACGAGTTATTCAATCAATTGATTTCTTATAAAATATGTTAAAAATTGCTCACGGCTCCTTACTTTACGATTTTTGTGAAAATTCGTGCCAGTGAATTTAAAATCTTGATTCTGGGATTAAAAACGTCTTTTTGTTAAATTGTTGTTTTTTTTTTTCTCGTTTATATAACACTGCGGAAGACTGGATTATATCTGCAAATAGAAGGTCCATACTCCTGATACGCCTTTTTTGTATGGCATACTTTGTAGAACTCTGGATCGCTAGCAAGTAACGCTCCTCCGAACCAAACAGCACAACGCTGCTTGTGATGTGAAACGACTTGCACATCCATTGGTTTTGGCTGTAACACAAAGTAAAATTTAATAAATATATAATTCTTTATTTTTTGTTCACATTAAAAAAGAAATTTAAAATTTAATGATACTGAAAGTATTATGCATATGAAATATATTAAATTTTAAGAACATTTAAGTAAAACATCAAATTTGGTATTTTCATTGCGATTCCCATATTACCAAAAAAATTTGGAATATATACCGTTATGTGACCACCACTAAGATTTTTACTCTGATTTAGTCTAGCATCGACAGTTTTTTTAATATCTCGCTGTAATCTCCTGCCAAAATCTTTAAACATGGTTGATCCTCCAGACAGGACGATGTTACTGTATAATGGTCTTCTTACATCAATGGGACAGTTTTGTATAACATCATCGACGATTTCACTTAATGGTGTCGTGAAATCCGGATTTGAAAACTAAAAACAAACAACATTATTGTATTATAAAGACCACGTATATTTTTGTTTAATGATAATTTAATAAGTAATATTGAATTACGACCAATGAGAAAAAAAAATCTTACTTCTGGATGAAAAAATATTTCTGGTCCAAGAAAACGTTCATAGCCGACATCAACTGTGAAGGGTTGTTTTGTGATACTGTTGACACCTTCAAATTTACGAAATTTGCTGGGATCAGAGTCATATTTGGCAAATTCTTTTGCAATATCAGGACAAATGTAACTGTATTTTTCTTTAATAGCCTTTGCTGTTTCAAGAGACTGTTCTGGAGGAATGCCAATTTCACGTTCCCTCAATAAACTTTGGATAAAGTATGTAATATCTCGTCCTGCAATCGGGATGTGTTTGATACAACTTCCTATGACAAAACCTTCTGCCTGCAAAGTGATAAAATATTTTTTCATTACGAAAATTGATTATTATATTCTAAATCAAGAAAAATTTGTATTTTAAAGAAAATATCAGTTTACCACTGGAATAACATGAGTAACACCATCTCCACTATCAACTACTACCCCTGTTAAACTACGATCTTCAACATTTTTGGCAATCCAAGAAGCTGCCAAAGCAAGCACCGCTTGCACAGCTATATAAAGTCCAGAGACATTGAATGATTCAAACATGATTTCGGCAGTGTACTCCCTGTTTTCAGGTGTATTTAAAGGAGGCTCAGTTAACAGGAAATAGTGGTCCTCTGGCTCGACTTTCAGATATTTAAATATACATTGTTGAAGAAATCTTTCCATTAGATTCCAATCTTCTACTATTCCATGACGAACAGGATACTTTTGTAAAACAAAATAAAATTATTAATAAGGTATCAAAAATATTTAAAATGATAGTTTAGAAATGTTTGATATATTACCTTTACAGCATAGCCAGTTGCTTCAAACGCCTCATCTCCAATATAAAAATCAAGGTCTTCGACACCTTTTGTGATTCTCATAGATGAATTGTCTCCTACTTTTGCTGTTTCTTTGACAGCAATTGCAGAAGGAATTACAAGTTGAGGTTCCTTATTCGCGGCAAATCCTAGCTTTGTATAGCTGAAAGGTGTTGATAAATATTTAATGAAGTAAACAAATCTTAATATTTTTTTTACTTAAAATTTAGAAATATTACTAATTAATAATAACGTAATACTTCTTTATTTTAAATAATATTTAAAAAAAGGTCAAGTACTGAAAGAATACATTTTTTTAATGTAATCAATATAAAATAATAATATTGATTACCTTTAAAAAATACATAACTTTAATTCGAAAACTGTATTCTATTTCTTTTTATTAAAAAACATTATATACATCATTAGATGGAAATTGTTATAACATCAAATATAATATTATATATTGATGTATTTTTAATTTATGATACATTATTTAATGGATAATTTGATAAATAAATGTTAAGCAATATTTAGGACGAATTTAATCTCTTATTAACGAGACAAATAATTTCCGGTTTCTTTCACTTTGTTTGAAATATAACCCCCACAGAGCATTATTTAGAAAAATTAAAGTAAGCTATTGTTCTAGAAAATTTAATTTGAATATATCAAACACAAATTAATGAATAAAGTGAGATGAAATGTATCAAGTTATAATACAATTATAAATAAGCATGAAAAATAATAAATAATGTAACGATTAGTCATAAAACTGCAGTCAAAGTAAATATTTTTAGTGCATAATGAAGAAAATAATACTCACCCAGTGCCTACGTCAATGACGCAAGCGGTTGGATGTCCGATCGACATATTTTAAAATGTATTGGTCACTTAATTAATTTAAAAATATTGAGCCGAATATTTTGACACGGCGGTTCACCACACCTCTTTCTACAAATTCACAACACACGATATTTCGATAATGACAAGACCCTATTCAACGTAAACATAGCAGATAATCGAAATGTAACATTCGAGAGTTTGGTAAAAAGGAGATAGAAGATGAAGCAAGACTAGAAATTTCATTACATTGTTTTTTTCTAACTGGGAAGTAACTAACGTATCAGATAGAGAAAACTTCGATTCATTGTTCAGTTCTGTCAAGAAATGGCTTGCGATAAACTGCTAACTTCACACTATATATTTGCTGTCTCCTTTCGTTGAAGAGTAACCAAGGACAAGTATACTTCGAGAGCAGGTTTGACACACAACCTTTCTCCCTTTGATTGCTCGAATACGCCATGTATTATAGTTTTAGAAAGTGATTCCTGGTTAGATTTATCTATCTTCATTAAAGGTATGTAAATATGCAAGTTGAATAGAGATGACGTGTCAAAAAAATCATGCACATATTTCTACGATTATACAATCGTAAACATTAATATTTGATTGTTTATATTTTTTTTAATTTCTTCAAAATTTTAATGTATTATATGTTTTCTTTGCGACGAAGAAAATTCTTTTCTTTATTTTTCTCTATGAAAATTTTATGCAAAAATGATACAATTGTATTTTTTATTAAAAAAAAAAATTGTACACATTTTTGACTTCTTAAATCATCAAAAATCATATCAATATCATTAATATTTATAAAACAATTATGCCTAATCCAATGACAAAAAACAATAATATTTAAAAATTCAAAACGAGGTAAAATAATTTTGTATATTTATTTAATTTTTTAATCTCCTATACGTATAACATTTTTTAATAAAGAATTGGAAAACGTATTAATATTTACAATTTCTTTATGTTATTTATAAAAAAAAAAAAAAAATTTAAATCACTACTTAAACAGGAAGGTCAATTCAACAAAGTCACCTTATATTTACATTTATACATGTATACAAAAAAGTAGCGGCATCTACACATTCTTTTTCTTCCACCTCAAAATCAATCAAATCATACAAGTCATTTAAAGACCACGTTGGTAGTACGTTAATTAAAATAATATAACAAGTATAATCGTTTGTAAAAGTTATCTATCATAGGACGAGTAACCAGTAGTTGATTTACTGCATATGTATACTGAAAAGACATTCAAGAAATTAATTTATTATTTTTGTAGAAGAAAATAAATTCATATAGTGAGTTTTCTTTCAATTTGTTTTATATTTTTCTAATTCTTTTATCCAAAATAATAAAGTTGATTATAAAATATTATGAGTATTATATGAATATTATAATATTATGAATATTATAATATTGGTATTTTGTTTTTAAAAGCCTATCAAAGTATTTCAACATTTTTTAAGAAAAAGTTAAATTTATTTGTTTACAATTTATGTAAACAAAAATGGTCACAGATATCCAGTTATTTATATACAGACTTTTAATTATCAGTATCAAATGAAAAGTATCTTCATCCATTCATTTATTTTTTATTTTATAATCAGCTTACTATCAAATTAAAACGATCAAAACATTTCATGGAACATTTTTAACTGAATTCTTATAACCAAATGTTTGTTCATTTACGCAGGTAAAAAACCATGATTATCAGTAAAAATGATCACAGTGATTTAGTCCTAGGACAACTTAAGACTGACTACTCCAATTTGTTTTTGTCTCCTTTTTTAACAGACATAACAATCAAAGTGAAGAATGGCTCCATTAAAGCTCACAAAATCATATTAGCATCAAGGAATGCTGTTTTTGCTAAAATGTTTTCTCATGAAATGAGTGAAAATATTGAGAATATTGTGGAAATTGATGATGTGGACTGTGAGACTTTTAAAATATTCTTACACTATTTATATTCTAGTTCAATTCTGCAAAAAGATATTACAACCAACTTGCTTATAATAGCAGGCAAATACATGGATAAAACTTTGAAGACAATTTGTGAAAATTATATCAGTGACAATTTGAGTCTGAGAAATGCTATTCAGTGTTTGGATATTGCAATTCATTATCAATTTAACAAATTAAAAAAGACTGCTCTTGCTTGTATCGCAAATAATTGGGATCTTGTACAAGATTTAGATGATTTTCATTTGATAAAAAATAACCATGAAGCGATGAGCAGCATATCTTCATTGTTACATTTTTTATTGATTAGTAAGTAAAAAATTTTTTTTATATAAATATGAGGATTTCACTTTTGCAATTTTAACCTAATACAAGAGTAAGCCTTGTACAAATGATTAACTTTTTATTTTTATGACAATCTTCTTTTATTGAAATTTTTTTAATTGTGGTTAAAAAAATCTAAACGGTAAGAAGAAAGTTTATTATAATTTTCATTGTAAGTTAAAGAGTATTTTATTGATTATGTACTATGTATAATTTCAGATACACAAAATTTAAGAAGTAACCAAGACAATATTATAAGAGAATTAATTTTCTCCATGAACAATTTTCATGGTTTTTGTAATGGAAATTATGATTATCCTAAAGGATATTATAATACACATGACAAACTATTAGATGTAGACATTGTTCGTGTTGAATACAAATCAAAATCGACCATGCTGATGCAAATTTACATTGAATCATCTCAATTTGAATTTTACAATGCTAAGATAGTAGTAGCGCTAAAATTATCAGAAATTTCCAAAGTTGTGTTACACGAAGAATGGACTAGAATTATATCATACTTTAATAATTATAATTACATCCATGAAATCAGTATGATATATCCTCAAAATATACAAGATCGTCTAACTATACATACTAAAGCGGAAATAAAAATTAAATTACAATTATATAACATTAAAAAGTTGAAAAGTGAATCAAAATAGACATTGTGAAAAATGACTTGATAATGATGTGGTAGATTTGTTTTTATTAATGTACGTTTTTTGTTTGCTCAAAGAAGTCAATTCATATTCATCAAATGTTATAACATTCATTACAATATAATTACGTTATACTCTGTAAACTGTAATGGCATTATCATAACAAAATAAATTATTTTGTATGACTTAATTTTATAACTTTTCTTTTTTCTCACTTTATCATAGTGATTTCAAACTTGTATATTCAAATACTTTTTTTACAATTACAATTGTTTGCAGTTCAAATTCATTAAATAAGAAAATTCGTTGCAACATTTAAAACCAATTCAAATCAGAAACGAAAGAAGTGAAATACAAATTTATCAATTGTTATTGGAAATTCATGCATTGCCAGTTACTTTAATATCAAAACCCATTTCAGCGAGTAATTATTAGAAAAATACCCACATAACAGATAATATAATAACTCTGTGGTGTCGAACAGAATCCGAAAAAGCAATAATGAAACTCTGAAAGAGTGGGTGGCGGTTGAAAGAGGACGGACGAGGCAGAAATGAAACAGGAGAATGGGATGTTTTCCTTAGCGGGCGACGAAATTCACGGATCCTCGAATATACACAGGAACGAAGAGAGGCCGAGTTTCGGCAGCGTTGGCTGGTGGAAGACGGACTGACATCCCTACGGTCGTTGCGAGGACGAGAGGAACGAGGGATGAGAGAACGAACTCACGCTGCAATAACATTAGGTGACTATGGCATTGTCAACCCCTCATCCGAGCTCCTCTTCTAACTTCACCTATCCCAGCTCCGGCGCGGTTTAACTATGCCACGGTAGACCGCGAAGACAAGGCTCGAAAGGGGAACTTTGGACCGAGGAGGGGGTGTAACAACACCCCAGTTCCATTGCAACTCTCCCCGTAAACGCTGCCAATAAAAACAACACTCGTACTATTCGCAGGCTCGGCGATGGATGCTAGAGGAGGACGGGCTACGGGGGGAGCGAGACGCCGGCCAAATGGAATAGAATGTGACGAAAAAAGATAAAGGGAAGGAAAACTTGGTGAATTGTAAAAATAACACGCCGCGCGTCGATCGAAGAATTGGCTGTTTCAATTCTCGTTGCATCGAATGAAGACGTATTCATTGTCGCCTCGCCAGCGCTGACAATTTTGTTAAATCGAGCCTTTCCCATTTGTCCCGGGAAAGGTAGTTTTGCAAGTACAATTGTCATTGTGTTAGTTATTCTGCCTCTTCATTTATATATTTCAGTTGGTATTGGACTTGCCAGCACTATCCTAATAATGACGATTTTGAGATTTCATTTAGAGTTAAAAGGATATGTATTATCGAGGGATAAAGTAAATGTGAGAGATTTGTGGATTTTTCTTTAATCAAAGGGAATGTCTTGATAAAAAGGTAATTCACTCTTTTGCATTTCTTTAAAAAGTTTTTTCTTTTTAACTAGTAACAATATTTTAACCATTAACAATGATGTGCAGAATGGTCGTTGATTCAAATTACTCTGAATTCTTCTGTAGCATTTATGCCGATCGTTAAATGATACATATTTACGATACTTCATTTTATCATTAGACGTCTCTTCTGATAGTTTGATTACACTTTTTTTTTATCTAAAAGTCACTACTGGAAATGTTATTCCAAATAGTAAAATGTTTATAAAAATTTGTTTACTCAACAACAGACTCTACCTTACTATTTTCGAATAGTAATTTCTTAACAAAGAAAAGTGTATCCCAGACTTATTAAAAAAATAGTGCTTCTTTTATTACTTTTTCCCTGAGTATAACATTTCTCGCCGGCTATTCCTTGAATCGTTAACTCGACGACAGAGCGTACTGCGCCTTAAACGAATGATTGATTTCATACAATAAATTTCGCCTAATTATATCGTTTGTCAGTTGTCATTTTCCGCGGCGTCGAAATTCTTTTATCCCATGTTTTCATCTCCTCGGCTTTCCATGCCCGTTCATCTATAATGAAGGCGAGACTCGAAAGCTGTGACTTTCGGTCAAAGGCAGATAAAGTCTATAAATATGTGGGTGGCGCACGCGACCCATTCCAGTGTTTGTTCAACCAGGAATAACCGACGGTTTCTTCATCGAGACTAACCCTAAAGAGACTGGTTTTGCGGCTTGACACAAACTTTAAGCGTCAGTCGTTATATTTTCATATCTTGATTAGTTATTATTCATTTGGACAATAAAATCCATTAAACGTTTCAATTGCAGGGACAAATCATAGATATCTACATATTTATTACATTGGTTAATAGCTCGATAATTTCAATTTGTAATTAATTTTCAGTTCAAAGTTTCGTTTAAATTACATTTTGGAGAATGCCAAGCTAACGAAAATTATTCAATAATATGATCTATTTAAACAAGCTATTACTGCATATAAATTGTATTAATATGTATCTATTGATTAACAAACTAATTAATCAGTTAAATAATTTTCTAAATTTGTATTGTCGCACTTGACGCAATATCGATTGTAAATGTCAGCGTATTACCATGAAACAAATTTTGTCGGAATGTACGTCTAGACAACAAGTTGCACTTGATAAAACTGCATTCCGAAATAGCGACGCTATTCATAAGTAGTCAAAGGCGTGTCAAAAGAGGCTCTAGATGAGAGCAGTAAACACATCTCATCAATCTTCTAAAACGTCATCGTCGTATGTAAGCTCGTGTAGTTTCAATGAGTTGGTAATAAGTCTACATGTGTATTTATCAAATTAATATTTAGCCTCTTATGTTTACGAGAGGAACATTTGTTTCTTTCTACGACATATTAAATTATTGGAAATTCACAGATAATTGATAATTGTGAAAACGCAACGAAAGTTTAATCTTTAATATTTATCACGTTTAATTGTTATTGATTAAAAAATGATCATTGAAATCTTAACATTTTTCCATGTGTTTCATTTTACGATAAATACAGACACATGTGCATATGAATGTTTGTGTTTTTATATTGGAAAAGGGAAAAAGTGCGAAAAATAATTTCCTGCTGTTGATGCGTATAGATTGGATGATCGACAAAAGTGTGCGGCTATCAAAATATTATTCAAGGAAGGTTTGCCATGGTAGCTCCGTATTTCTCATCCAATTCAATAGCATTATACCATACATATGAGAGTGATTATTCAAATATCTGACATATTAATTTTCCAACAGAATTTGCAATCTTTTGCAAAAACTTACGTGGACAACTATTTACTACTTTAACAAATCTTGTTCTGCTGCATTTGCAAAAATAATAGAAATTTATAATAACATTCGGCAGATTTTAGTTCAAATTTTCATTATAAAAGACAAAATTGTTTAAACATGTGTTTGGATATCGCGCGCTTTTAAAGTTCCGAAAATTGAAACACATTTCACCATTGCTGACGAGGTTGGTGATTTGTGAAGACAATTCTTCATCTTTTTTAATGCTCATATTTTATACAATTACTTTTCTTCCTTTTTTATTCAAAAATGCCGCGAAACGCACATGGTTAATAATTCTTGCAGCCCCTAAACGCTATCACTATTTCAATAAATTTGGCCCTTGCTAAGCTAGAACAACAGCGCGGGTTTGAATTAAGAGACTACGTCACTGCGCGGGCGCTTGGATAAACATCTCGAATTAGGCTCCAAATTCTTTTTTTCATTCATCACGCGTGTGATAGCTTTACGACTTTAACGTGTCAGGATTGACGACGGCGAGACTCATTTCCTTGTATATGAGCTAGCCATTATGTTCAAAATTATTTGAAAGACGCATTTTATCCTGCTTCAGTTTGCGAGATTACTAAATTTACATATTTAACACAATGCAAATATGCTGCTCTGTGCAAATAACGTAATATATTTTCTGATTAAAGATTGCATAATTCTGATAAAGTGAATTTTGTAGTAGAAGTTACGACGTGAAACAAAGTGTGCATTTAAAATCACGGTTAATCGATTTCAGAAAAGGGTTCGTGAAATCAGTTTGAAATGCACATCTAATTATTTTTATTTTTCTTTATGAAGAAAGATAAAAAAAAGCTATTGGTAGGCGTAATATAATAATTTTAATAAATAAAATGATATATATTCATGTTATTAAAATTGAATATAAACACGAAACTATTAAATTGTACATAAACATGGAACTATTTTTAATACACCAAGTTGACAAGTGTCAATGCTTGCTGGAATTCAAGACAAGGCCACATTTCACTTGCTATGACATTTTGTTTGTTCAAAAAATATATGAATTCAATAAGAGCTTAAAGAATAATAATCGATTCAATTCAGCTTTGACGAATTCAGTCTTTCACTAAATATTTCTTGACACCATATGACAAGCTTTTATACAGATTTTCGGGTTCAAGTGTTCAGGAATCTCGCATCTAGATTAATAAACACTTATTTTGTTAACATACGTCTAAAGTGTACAAGAATAATTTATTTTCATTTTACAAACATCTGTAAGTAAACAATTTTTTTTAAATGAAATATTGTAATATATTTAATTCATATAAATAATTTTCCGGTATTTAATTGTAATGGACATGCAATTGTACAACAAATTAATTCAAAATTCATGTCTTAGGTAGATGAATCTATGAGGAGTGAACATCAATTTGAAATATAATCCCAGTAAAATGATTAAACAATGATAACAGTTCAATAATCATTTGTATGTCTTCTTGAAAATTGGTGTAAGCGCAATAAGTAGCTGCCTATGTTTCGAATTATAACATATGAAAATACTGTGAGTGCAATCGTAACCCTCCTCGATACAAAAGATGTGGAGAAGTCGCGGCTGAATAAACAGTGCCAAGTTACGAACAAAACTCACTCTTTCCTTTTTCGGGTACGTCGATTTTCATATACGGATTTCATATCAACTCGTCATTTTTGTTCGGTGATTATTATGCATATTTTTTCAACAAGTTTAATAAATATAAAAATTAAATCGAAAAACGAGAATAAGACTGAAAATCAATTGCTTTTTTGTATCAACATATTTTATTTACAGACGTTCTTAATTTCATTAAATTTTAATCACAGTTATATCAGTTATAAATTTTATAGTGATTAAATTAATCTACATTACTAATAAATAATCAATAATTAATTCAGTAACTTTAATATTTTTAGAAAATAAATATTTCCTTTATTTTGGAGTGATTTAACAACAAATAACAGTACAGCAGCACGTTGACTTTTACATATTTATAAATGTCTTCACGTAAATATAACTGTTTGTGTGGGAAAAGTGGTTTCGCTCAATCAAAAACGAATCGCTTTTTGTCACGGCGACTGTTTATTTGTCAATTCTTAAGCATAATTGACTAAATATTGAAGTATTATTATTTTCCAAGGTGTCATCGATGATTTGTCAAGTTCATCATCTTAATATAATAGTTTAGCTTCAATTTCGTTTGGTCGAACCACAGATCAACTGTCTAAAAGATACGTAGCAACCGCCAAAACAAACTTTAAATGCTTGTTAAGCAAACAGTTGGAATTAGCTGCATCACTCGCCTACGAGAAGAAAGCTTTTGCCATTTCCTACTGGCAATGGTCATTTCACTCTATTCTTTTTTCATTGACCTTCCCGTTTCAAATAAACTCATTGAATTCTACCTAGACGTGTCACGCAATAAGCAGGATGTTCTTTTCGAAATTATGTTTTCAATATAATAATGAGATTAAAATTGACGTTGAGAACATTCAGATTACGTTGAGGATAACTTTTGATGAATGTGAATAGTTTATTCGTGTTATGATAGAATTTACTTTATCCTGTTATTGGAAAAAAATCAATATAAGGATATATTTGTGCAGATATTTTCTAACATAACAAAAAATAGATTTATATATTGATCGATAATTTTGATATTCAACGTTTTAGGTTTATAAATAAAAAGACACCAAAACTGTTACTCCAAACTTGACATTTCAGCTTAATGACAATAAATAAGATATACATTTTTTATTTTTTATTTTTTTGATAAACATATTTTATTATATGTTACCAACATTTGAAATGAAAAATTAAATTCACTCGTCGACAATACCGTAAGCTTTGACAAAAATAAATAGTCGATTAACTAATATGTTATCGTCGCCCAATACTTCATGAAATTCACGCAATCTGATTCAATAACGGCATTCAGTTTACATTATTACAGCGTGAATAGAGGATGTATGAGCTCCACAAGATGGGTAGATTGTAACAGAACGCAACCCTATCTGCTTGAGCCAGCCGCAGAATATCACCAAGTATATCCAGATAATCCTTTCAGGTCCATTGATATGCTGATGACGAGACTTGTCGCGTGAAATTGCCACCGGGTACACATTGTTCAATTTGATTTCGTTGGCCTTTTTCAGGCCCCTCATTTTCACCCTCGATTCACGGCCGCACAATGCCGCTATCTTCGTTCGCAGTATTTCGCGGTTTTGTATAAAAGCATACGTTTTTCGTACGCATTTATTTTCTCCGATAAACCGCATTCATACTTCTTATTGAACAAAATGAATTTTTAGTGTGATTTTTCACAACGCGGACGATGAAGTTTTAATTTTCTGCTTTATTATTTCTCCTTTTTGTTACTTTACATTTGAGAATAATTAAAAGAAATTTATTATATAAAAATATTGCATGATAAAAGTATAATCATAACTGCATTAAAATTCAACATATATTTCTATTTTACCACTAGTATTGCACTAAACTCGAAAAATTATAAAACTATAATTTTAAACACAATTAACATAGTTTATTATTTAAAAAAGAAGCAATTGATCAATAGAAGAAGCTCATTTTGACTGACCAATAATAAACTGTGTCTAAATAATTAATTCAACGATTGTAATGTCAATACTCTATGTTTTTTATTGCAGAATAATGCAGTCTTTCAACAAGGCGATTGCATTGAACGTCAAGCGCAGCGTCGACACCGTGGATTGGCGAATCGAGAACCGTGCAATTTCTCGAGTTTGAAGGTGAAGGCATTTCATTGAAGCGTCGCAAAAGAAATAGCTGGCACGTGGGTGGCTTGAGTGGAACGTTTCTCCGTTCGTGACGAACTGTCCCCGAAACTGTCGGACGCGACAAGGCATAGACGTACTGGGTCGAAAGGTTCCGAGAATTGGATTTCATTTTTGGGAGCGCGCATATTTTCGAGTTCAAGACGAGAGACATGTGGTACGGTAATTTAGTGTTACGTACGAATGTTTGGAGGAACGAGTAACAAATATTTAAACAGTATAATCTTACTACGCCAAACACATCCTATTTGTATTATACATGCATTCTTCACTTTAAATAAAACATTTCGTTTTACAGCGTTCGAGATCGTGAGTGTCGGCTGGTAATCTAAAGTTGGAATTCGTAAAAGCGTGAGTTGGGACTATTAACGTCGCATTTGCATCCACTTTTGGCCATTCTTATTACGCTTTCAATAAAACTTTACCATTTTATGCAAACACGTTGAAATCGAGCGAATGAAAAGCCGAGCCGTGAACCGGTTGTTTGAACTAAGAATTTCGGAATTTAATAAAAGTAAGTACTCTTAAGGTTGCACGAATTAAAGTAATTTAAATTATGAAACAACAACGTTTTTAGTGTAAACTTTATGGCGATATTGAAATTATCGTACCAAGAGAAGTTAATGGAAATGTCTTCACCTCAAATTCAGATGAATGATAATTAAACTTGGTTGAAACTTCAAAGCGGTTGAATATATTGAATAGCTCCGCGAGATAGCTCGTCTGTCCTTGCATTTAAATGAAAATTAAAAGCCTCTCAAAAGCTTCAATCATTGATCTTTACACGTAAAATGAATATTCATCGGCGCGGTACAACGTAGCGGCTGTATTTTTAAAGTTGCTAAGAATTTAATCGTATATATTTTCAATAAAACGATTAAACAGGGACAACCGAGCCAAAGTCACTTGCAAATGTATTGTCCTTTATCGGCATTCGTTTTGAGCACCACGTTGCAAACGAATGCGGATAAACTTTTTGAACGATGGATTAATGCACTGTTTATGTAACTGTGATTTATGTGACTACAATCGCATGTTAAGAATTTTCCGCAAACCATCCAAAAGCTTTCAAGGGTTATTAATAAAACGTTTGCGTTCGAGTAATAAAATCATTCGCCAATTACTTGAAATTCTTGATCTTTATACCATCGCAAAAAGAAATATACGCTTTTCAGATATTACCCTTGGCATCACATTATTACTTAAACCGACAGTCTTGGGAAACTTGCGAAATTGAACGTACGAAACATTTTTCTTGGCTTGAAAAAGTCTTGTCCTTGTTTAATTCAGTATTTAAAATATTCAACAATTTAAAACATCTTCTTAAAACAGGAATTGTAATTCATATAATATAATTTTGTGTAAATCAAAAGATACGACTTTTTGACCATTTTTTGTGAGGATAAAATGTTTGCTTTTCTTATAATTTTCTTACACTGACACTTCTTAAACTTAATATAAGACATTTTCAATGTTCATTATATGTTTATGGTAAATTTTAATTGGTATTTGTTCGATTGGAATTTTCTGGTTCCAAGTTAAAATTATACAATTTGTATGATCTCGTAATAATCAGTTACAAATTGCAAACTTGTCAAATGTTCACTTCATCGCACGTATATATAGATATAAGTTTCAGTAAAGTAATGTCAGTGAACGTACTATTTCAGGAAGCGGTGCGATCGGGCTTCCACGAGGACGATGACGTGAATCTAGTCGGCATGTTTAAGGTGCAGCGCACAGATGTTTGTTATCTTTATCCAAGCACGGCCATGCACGCTCGTCATATACTTGCACCATCGGCAACGGGAAAAAGCATCGCCCAATGAATTACGTCTAGGAAAGACACGTTGCAGGCTATGATGAGTCGCTGTGGAACGTTTCATAGTCTCGTTTTGTTTCAACATAGACAAAGGTAAAGTTAAATTGTTAACGTTGTGTTGATATGTTAAATAACAAACGTTTACTTGTACGAATATAAAAATTCATTTGTTATTGAAAAATATGCAGACATTAGGAGTATTATTCATAATAATATTTATTACAACATTATAACAAAAGTGCAAATGATATATTATAATAAACAAAACTATTATAACAAACATACAGATAGTGACATAATATTGGAGTTTTCAAAATGAAAAAATCAAATGGTTTATTTGCAAATTCAAAAGTTAACAAATTTCGCAGATATGTTTCTCAATCTAGTGATATGTTACAGTGATAATTAAGAAGCGCAGGTCGAAAAAAGTCAAGGGTTTTCCGTTTCATTATCAGTTTATTTAATTTAAATTTCTAATTTCGTGAAAGTTACAAAGAAAATAAAGCGATTTGATTGTATTTAGATATAGGATCGCAGTAGTTGGTTTGAGAACGAAGAAGCTTCCAAGATGTAGATGTCCTCGAGTGTTTTTCTAAGGCGAGAGTAGAACCTTTGTAATAACAGTCTTCAAATTGAATCCCGAAGTATAAGAACTCACGTTTGCCTCTTTAAGTCTCTTGAGCTTTTATCAAAAATCCCTAGAAATATTTTTCGTATGTGGTTTAAGCGTTTTAAACGTAACACTATTTTTAAATGAAATTAGTAAAACAATCGTAATTGAAAGTAAATGATAATTAGTCATATAAGCTGGAAGCAATGCTTTGTGGAAAGGATTATTTTACGAGAAATACACAAGCACTTACAATGACAATGGCTTTGTTTATTTTTCTAAAGCCATTTACGATAGTCACATTTACGATGATCCGTCTGAAAGAATGATATCGACACCCCAGACGAAGACTAGGCTATCTCAAATTTTATTTGAAGACTATGCCATCTTTAAATTTCCTATTTAAAAATATATGTATAATTTTGAGATGTCATAGTCTTCGAACAAAATGTGAGATAGCCTAGTCTCCGCCCGAGGCATCGATATATTACGACGATTTAAAAAATTAATGTTTAGATATTTACTTTTTATTCATTTATTTATTGATTTTTGTTGTAATTACCTGAATTGATATTAATAAAATTATAAATGTAAAACACTTATATAAATATAAGTATTGAACATTTTAGGCCTGCAGTATGACTCATTTCAGTTTTGAAAACATTTCCTCTATTGGGGAAATCCCCGTGATGATAAAACTCAAGCCAAGTGACTAGAAATTCAAATAACCTATTTAAATACATCCTAACTTAAGACGTTAGGTAAGGGTTTAAAAGAGCAGGGTCTTGTTGTTGTTGTTTTTTTTTTGTGTTGGAATATTTTTTGTAAATATAATAATTTCACTTTGAGTAGAAGTGATAGTTGAAATCATCATGTCAGCTATAGAAGTAGATAGATATAATTAAAAGATTTGATTTAGATAAACTTAAAGTATTATTCTAATAGTGAATCAATACCGATATCTACTGCTGGCG
Organism: Aradophagus sp. ZL-2020; assembly: GCA_022817685.1. Classification (NCBI taxonomy): domain Eukaryota; kingdom Metazoa; phylum Arthropoda; class Insecta; order Hymenoptera; family Scelionidae; genus Aradophagus; species Aradophagus sp. ZL-2020. Next base: position 2,692 of record JABFOV010002306.1, on the reverse strand, counting down.
ACAATGATCGTACAAACATTAATGTTATACAATATCTATTCAATATCTCAATAATATTTATTGTTCATTTTTCCTTACATTTGGACAGTTGATATGATTGTATGAACATACAAAAATAAGGACAGATTAATTAACGCTTTTAGTACTTTATAAATAATAAAAACAGCAAAGGTTCTGACCATAATTCTAATGGGCCTTCGAAAGATATATCTATTTTTTTTTACATTTTGTATATTTCTTTGTATTTAACAAATTCCGTTCAATCGGTGAGAGAGTTTGCAGACCAGTTGAGAAGGTCTGGAAAGTTGAAGAGGTCCATGGAAGCCTATATTTTTGAGCTTATCCGAAAATATAGTAATCAATCAAATCAAATGCCTTGGAAAAACCCGTAAACACTACATCTACCTGAGAAAAAGAATTCGTTTAAGTTAATATTAATTTCCATTTCCATCAAATTCGCGACTCAAGCCTTAAAGATGGAAGGGAAATCATATCGAAACCAACTGCCTTTCTAATATCCTGTTTTTGGAAGTTACTGAAAACATTGAAATTGGTTTTAAATACACAATTTTTTTATATTACACTTTCATTGAAACGATTTACAATGAAAGCAACAATTCTTTCATTTCTCGTCAGAGTCTGAAAATCCCAACCAAATCATAATTTCCAACCTTTTCAGACTGTCCCCCACATTCCTGGGAATGTGGAGGGGTGAATTCACAAATATCAATCCACAATTATCAATCCAACCTTTCTCCATCGAATCGTCACTTCCAGACACTTCCTTTCACACTTGCCCCCAGCCACACAAACATCAACCACCATTTGACCAAAGAAAAAAAGAAAATAGAAAAACTTCTTCTGAACCCCAAACAACGAAGTCCACCCTCTGAAAAGCACTCTGAAAAACCTTGTGAACGCGCACCGCAGCCCAAAAGCTCCACGAATCGGTTGCGAAGTGAAGCTCGCGCTCGAGCGTCGGAATTCCGTGTAAAAAGCTTGGCAATGGAAATAGCGGGAAAAAAGGTCGGGAAAAGGGCCGGAGCTTAACCTTGCCTTATCCCTGCGCCCCCTGCCCCCTCCCGGCAAAACTCCCACGCACCGCGAGGAGCAGCCGGTCGGTCTCGGCGACCATGCCGCGAGTCGCGGGCGCTCGAAGGCGGTGGCCGGGGGCCGCGGCGCAACGAAAACGATTGGCCGGGGAAGCGGCGATTGGTCGGCCTTCGGTGGGCGGTCCCGGGCTCCGGCGACTCGGTGACCGCAAGCCGGGTCACGTGACCGTCCTGAAACTCCAGCCCGGCACTTGCGCACCCCTCGCTATTCGACGCCGCTCCGCCGTGGAGAGAGCACACGCGTGGTGGCCCAGTGTGTTTTTACTCCGGGCTGAGTAAACGCGCTTGTTGTGTATCATAATAGCCAAGGCCGCGCGGCTTTTGCCGGCCTCGTGCCCGCGTCGCCCCGATCGCCGTGGCCCAGTGTTGTCCAAACACCTTGGCCCAGATTGTTTACAGTGGTGAACCGCGAGGGGACCGATCCTCCGATTTCCGGGCCGTCTCCTCCCGCGGTGATGGAGTGAGAGTGTCGGTTTTCCTCAGTGAACATTGATCGACTTTAAGGCCCCGAGATGCACACGCTTTTCAGCGAGCAGAACGCCTATTACAGGCACCCATCGGCCATGCCCGTGAGCATGGCTCCGTCGCACGCGACCGTCGGAGCCGCCTCTGGATACTACGACGGATACCGCTATGGTCTCGAGCGAAATAACCCCGGCATGGTCTACGCCGGGCCGGTCGAATATTCCATGGCGGGCATCGGCCAGCAGCACCTTAATCATCATCACCCGAACAAGGACATGGTGAAACCACCGTACTCGTACATCGCCCTCATAGCCATGGCCATCCAGCACGCACCGGACCACAAGATCACGCTCAACGGCATCTACCAGTACATCATGGAGAAGTTTCCGTACTACCGGGAGAACAAGCAGGTAGTTGATCATTCTTCTGTGATAGTAGTTTGTCGATAAAGAAAGAAAATTGAGGAAACAATTAATAACTGTTGTTATTGTTTTATTGTAAAGTTGGTGAACGGTTTACTAATGGGTCAGGGAAAGAAATATTAATAGAGTCACTTGGAATAGGAAGAAACATTTGTTGTGCCAAGTAGAATATGTTGCAGTGCAGTTTATGTAATAAGAAAAAAGTGGTGGAATGCAGATATCGTACATGGGATAAGACTTATTTTCTTTCGCGACGGGAAAATGGGAAATGCATTTTCGTAGAGGAAGTTTCATGTTAAAACAGTAGTACTTGTCATGTCGAATTTAGAAAGTAAAGATGAGAGTATGTTAATATGTGCGAAAGACAACGATGAAGTGAAAACATAGCTGTCAATTGTTTATGTTCTCGCCTAACTTTGTAAATCCAGCTGTTGTCTAAATTACAATAAAAAAAAAAAAAAAAAAAAAAAAAAAAAAATAATGAAAAGTGAGTTATATATTTATTTAAATTTTTTTAAAAAAATAAAAAAAATGTTAATAAAAAAAGAAATTTTTATGATTGTTGTTTTTTTATTTTTATGTTTTTTTTTGTTTTTTTTTTACTCTTCTCACGCTCCTCACCGGGCTCGGTTGTTATGTTGGGGTGTTGTTCGTTGCTGTCAATGCACATAGACATATAATAAGTATACACTG
>JABFOV010002305.1:0-20491 GCA_022817685.1 Aradophagus sp. ZL-2020 | reverse complement strand
ACAACAACATTGTGTGCGACACTACAGAGGCACACGGCGAATAGGAAAGATACTATCGATGTAGATGGTGATAGCTTTGATTGTTGATAGTTCGTACAGAGCGCGCGCGCGACAACGGTACCATGTAGGTAGAGTGTTCATGTGTGGGATTGGGGGAGGCTGAGCGGGAGTGGGGGTCCTGGATGTGGGTTGTTTTTTTTTTTTTTTTTTTTTTTTTTGACCGAACTGAAAAACATTGCTTGGAATATCACCGTACGGATGCCTGGCGATCGAGAATGATCGTCGGCTGCTGCAATTATTTTGGCGCGCGATGCTCTGGACCATAGAGCCCGAAATTGCGGTCTTCTTCTTGATTCTTTTTTGTTTGCTTCGAAACAGACATAACTTGGATATAAAAAAAAGTTGACGATTCTGAGAGTTGTGTTTAAGTGAATGCGGTTTGAGAATTTAAGACTACGAGAGAAGAATGTGACTCAAATTTTGATACGATAATGTAAACGAATAATTCGTGATACTTTGTAGATGGAATATTTGGTTTAGTCAACCAAATCTTTGTTGAATTAACCAATTCATCCATTTTAAGTTTTTTTCCAATCAACCAAATTTCGATAGGTTTTATCGAATGGATTTACCAAATTATTAAATTACATGCCGAGGAGATTCGGTCACTGAAATCAAAAGAATTCGACCAAATGATTTGATTGAATCAACCAAATCAAGCCATGATGAAGTTGTTATGATTCAATAAACATTTTGTGATGCTGTGATTCGATAAAGTTTAACCGTTAGATTGAAATTACGATAGTTTTGAAAAAAAAATTCTCTCGTAATACCAAATCCTTTTGGGTCTACATTGAAACGTGATTTGCTTTTCGCTTGAAAAGGTTCTCGTGAATAACGCAATTTTTTTCGAGTGTGAAGAAGAACGTGATCGACGTTTCTACTATTGTTTGCAAGACAAATATCAATTGTACTTCGTCAATGAAACCGCAATGTGCATGCAACATAATTTGCTTTTGTGGCTTGACGTTAACTTTATAGAAAATCGTTTTATTTGCTTCTTTCTTCATTTTAACTACAAGAAAAACAATTATTCTTCAAAACTTATGAAATATTCATTATATTAATTATCGTAAACTTACGAAATATTTCTTGTGAAATTCACATTGTACATAACAAGACTTGTAAAACCACAAAACTTGATATATCATTAAAGTTCTAATTTCATGTTGCAATTTAAAAAATAGGTTCAAAAGTTTCACTTCAAAATACGATGGAAATTCTTTGTTTTAATATGTAAGAAAATGCGTACAAAAATATTTAATATAAAAAACTTGCCAATGAAAAAATATCGAAATCTACTGCCACGTAAAAAATAAAAATTTGTTTCATCTACTCCGATATCACTTAGCACGCGATGCGATAAGTTCGAAAAACCCGGACAAGCAAAAAGACAGAGTTATTTGTGTTTTGAAAACGTACGCAGGATCTGTTCACGAGCAAGAGTGAAGATCAATGCCTGCGTGTAGATCGTGCGCGCAGATTGGAAGCTATTCGGCTTCCCTTTGCAAGCAGCGGGCGTTGCAAGATGGACAAACGAAAGATGAAAAACGAACGAAAAAAGAGAAAAGAAAAAAAAATTGTGTTCTGCGAACGCCGCGCACGTCACACGTCAACCGTCGAAGACAGATTGATCTTGGATTAAAAGTAGATTAAATCGCTACTAAATCTTTATTCCGATTGAGTCGCGCCGCTTGCTGACTAATTATCTCCGAGAATTTTTAACTGACCTCTGTGAACGATGGTAATCTATTCCATCGATTCATCATGGATAAATTGCAAAAAGAAACAATAAAATAAACAGAAAAAAAAGGCTAAAAATACATGTAATTTTGTTAAGTTCGAATTCATAGATAAAAAATATTGGAAACTTTATGTACATTCAAGTGTTTCTTTAAGTAACAAAATTGTCTTTTTGTACGATGAATAAAATTGAGTTCAACTTAGGTTCAACCGTCGTACATTTAAATCGTAAAATTTAAAAAGTTGCCCTAAAATTATGGGAATTAGATCATATTTTTATTACTTTTTACTTTTGAGTATAAAATGTGTTTTTTCATCGTTGTTTTCATGTAAATTAAATGCAGATTAAAAAGCAATCCTAATCTCCGTGTCGGACAACTGCTACCACTTTGCTGTTGAAAATTCCGCTCAATCCGACACGAGCGATCTTTCTCGCGTGTTTTTCATCCGGCGTAAAAAGTCGCGGGACATTTATGAAAATCGATAACGCGAAAGCAAAGTCAGGTAAGACTAAGTAAAGCTTGATCTACGAGTCCCTCGGCGGTACACCCACGATCGTTTGAATCTTGTAATTCCCTTTTATTCGCGAACCTTTCCACACGTAAGGCGCGCCGGATAATTAAGTCTGGTAGGGATTATCAAGGCAATTCAACGGCATCCCGACGCGGATTCCTCGGCGGAGCGTTCTACGTGCCGGCGATAATATCGGCTGAAATACTCCGGGGGATCATCTTCGGCCAATCTCCCGCGCCGATTATTACACAGAAGCAATTGATTGCGAGGAATCAGCCGGAGAGCGTTACGGCCGTGTGCTTAAAGCGATAAAATTGCCGCGCATTGTTTGAACAGCGGAGAAAAATTAATGCCCGCCTCCGGCGCCGGCCGCGAATACGCTCCTCGGAATTCCGAGGATTAGAACGATCCGCCGAATCGTCGAGTTGTTTAGTTCCAATTAGTCGCGTCGAAGGTTTACTGTGAAAATCACCACCTTTATCTGCTACTGAATGAAAGAATTTTTGTTTTCAAAATGTATAGTAAGGGAAGACAGCTTTTGCGTTGGAAAATTATTTGGGGCGTTTGTATTCAAGTTGAACTTTCATTTTTTTTAGATAGTCACATTTTTAAAATTCAATGTAATTTATTTGTAGATATACTTGTGGTAAACAAAAGTTGAAAAAGTTCTCTTTGTGAATTTAATTAAAACATCAGTTTCATCGATACACAAGTTTTCAGTAGCAGATTTTAGTGACGGAATATTTCTACAGTTCATTTTTGAATGACTTTGAAATGAATGTTCAAGAAAATTTCCATAGACAAATTGCGAAAAAATCGTGCCTCCATCAATCGACATTAATTACTCCTCGAGCCGTGAATTAGTTAGCAGGAAAGCAGGACAAACATTCTTCTCATTGTAATTCAATAAAAGTCTCGTTAAGACTGATGACACGTAACATTGGCGCGCAAGTATGATCGACGTGAAAATTGACGACCGGGCAACTGTTCGTTAATCCCGAGGCACGGGTTTCTAGTCGCACGTGTAATCTCGCGCTAATGTTGGAAGGCTTTAATGAAAGCTCCGTAGCAAAAGATCATGACACGACGTCGCCGGTTGATAGGCTGCTGCGCGGTCTGCGCGGAGATAAAGGATTTCATAATTTTAAGCGAACGCGTTTAATTTGCTACAAATACATTATGTATTGCGATGAATAAAAGCTCTGAACCAATTTAGCTTGATGAACTGAATGCTTTTTTCTAATAAGTGTCCAATAAATTGAAGATGTAAGTTTTTTTATTTATAGTGCGAAAACAAGTGTCCCATTGTCAGCCTTTTCCCATTGTCCCATTTTCAGGTGTTTAAAACACTAAAAGTGTCTCAATTCCCTTAAATTTGTGACATTAAAAATGTTTCATAATTGAACATTTGTGAATATTTCATGTTGAAACTTTTTTTTGTCATTTATTTATAAAAAATATATTTTTACAGCGCAAAGTATATGAAATATTCACGATAATTAACCAAAAGTAATTAACCGAAAAAGAAAACAAAAAGTGAAATACTTTGAATTGTACTTAAACGTATTGTTTGTTTAGCAATCACAAAATGATTCACTGTTATAATCAAAGCAAATGAGCATCCCCGCGGCAATCAAATGAATCAAAAATGCAAAAAATCGCCTATTATCGGCCTTAACGTTCCTGACCCCGAGCTTAGCGCCGCATTGTTTGCTGCATTAGCAATTAGAATTTCACGCCGCAAGACACGGCTTTTCATTCAATGGGCAAAGGTTTTCACATGTCGCCGATGCCATTGCGATTCTTTCATAAGATAGCCATCGCGCAATTTTCCAGCACGCAGCGCGAGAAAAACGCGAGCTTCATTTGTTACTGGATCTACGGCTTGATAAATAATTCATGGTCCATCATACAACGTGCTTAGATGCCAGCAATCGAAGCGCAAAAATCGAAAGAATGGTACACATTTGTTGCTCCCAAGATCAACGTCATATTCCGTTGGAACGTCTTTATCGGGAAACGCTAACGTTGATGTCCTTTGGCGGAGATCAATTGGACACTTTCGCGGTAAAGACGTTTATGGTGATCTAAACAAATTAATGGCAGAAAAAAGGGAATTTAATTTTAAGTAATTTTAAGTTAATACTGAGACAATGGTGAATGAACAATTAAGCAAATATGATTGAATTTCATGTATATTTTTTGAAATTGCATTACGTATTTGGCATTATGCATTTTAAATTGCAACATACATACATTATTTTTTTGCAGAATAAAACATTATTATATTTCATTAGAATATTTTTACTAAAAAGTTCTCTCAGTGGGAATATATTTCTTTTGTATGAAAATTGATGCGAGAAAAATTACTGTAATTTAATTACTATAAAATCTAGTTACTTTTTTAACTGAATATAAATTCATAAAATACAATTCATATTCAAAGGAAACCATATTTTATGAACAGATAAATTATTGTTTTCTCATATTTAAATGATTTTCCAAAGTTCTTAGGTTAGATCGTGCTAAAATAAATGCAACGATCTAAACGTTTGGGTGTGTCAGCAATCGCGAAAAAAGATTGGGTATCGAAAATCAATGGCTTTGATATCTTGTTGAAAATTCACCCGGCTTGTTTGTTTGTAATTGCGAATAATGCAAATAATTTACGACGCGAGAGAGTAACAATTTGCACTATTTATTGGAAATTTATATTCATGCGATACATACATAAATGCTTCGCGCAGGATATAACTTGGCGACGTAAAAATGATGTTGATATACTTCCTATATTTTATAACGGGAATGTAGGGACATTAAATGGCGTACTGAAAATGTTGATAATGTATGCAAAACTTTGCGTGCTTCTTATTTCGTTGGAGTGGTTAATAGTTGAGAATGGCAGTTTTCTTATTTCAGAAGATAAGACCTCGGGCGTTTGAGTTTGCGACAATTTTTCGCCAGTGCAAATACATTGTCAGGTGATAAGTTTATAAACTACGTTAAAACTGGTAGTACTTTTTGCTAAAAAAAATTTAAAAAATTAAAAAATAAAGTAAGCAATATAATATTTGCACGTTGTGAAATAATTGCAAAGCACGAGTTTGCAAAAATAAAGTTTTTTCGTTGTAAATTTTTCGTTGTGGCAACAAATATTTTTTTTGTAACAACGAAAATTGTTTGTAATAACTATTCGTCAAATATGATAAATATTCAAAATATGCGAGAAAATTTACCACTACAAGGTGTTTTTGACGAAAGTTATTTCACTGTTGCAAGGAATATATTTCTTTCCGTGAAGTGCAATTATCGCGTAACGTAAATCAAACGCCAGTGTGAGTACGATTTCGTCTTGAAATTTAAATTCATTGAATTGCGTTTTACAATTTGAACTACGATACAACATAATAAAATTGCAAAATTGAACAAAGGATTGCAGCACCGCCAATAAAATGTCCCCGTACCGTGCTGCGCGATTTTTAAACATCACACGTTCGTAACTTCAGTGCTCCGCATGCATTAACGTTACTTTTTTCTTTCTTCGATGGCAATTATACCAAACTTCTTATTTCTTTTTTCACCGATGTACAATTAAGGATGATTAATGAAGCTTCAATTCCTAATTACCCGCCTTTTTACGACTTTTCATTTCCATACCCGATGAGATGAAACAATTAAAAACAAAACCACGTTCGGCTAAATCCATCATTTTTGCAGTGCGATGCTTTCGATAACGGTAATTGAAGGGCAGTCGTTTTTCAAATGAAAAACATTTGTTTTTGAGGTTGTCGAGTAATGTTCGGACGAATATATATGTATGTTATGTTATTACACTTTGTGGTGCTATTTCGGTATCGGTATGAATTTCATCAATGCAGCTTGAATATTGTGATATTTTCTCACTTAAATGTAAAACTTTCACCAGATTGTAAGCGCAAAATATTCATTTGAAAATACGTTGCGATTCGTTATTTAATCCTTTCAACAGAGTAAACACATTTGCTTATGCGAAAACATTATTTTAATATTATTTTAAAGTATAAATTATTGTCGCGAGAATGCGACGTTGGTCAAACTAGTCTGAGAGAAGTTTCTTGTATTAAACGAAAATGTACTTATCAATTATTACATTGATATTGATAAAACTAAAAAATAACAAATATATTAATTCCATAAATTAAATTTTTACATGTTTTATTTTAAATGAATGTTGCATAGCTAAATCAAAGACGAACAAAAACAACAAAAACGGAAGACAGAAAATTATGACTACTCGAGTCATTTCCATATTTCAAATTCTTTATCACTATTCCGAACATTAAGTGCCCGAAAGGCATAAAAGCAACCTTGAAAAGGTCCTCTCCTGGTTACAACTTTTCACATCGAAAAATAGTTTTTTTATAATTAATTACCAATAATAAACGAAAACATAACTTCTTTTTCAAAACAATAAACAAAGTACTCTTAAAAATTTTCAACACTTCAAAATATCGCGTCTCATTTTAAGACGTTTTTAAAGTCCAAGATACCAAAAGAGTCTCTAATTCAGGACACTCATAACATTTTTACCATTAAAATATGTTTAAATGGAGATAATTCTTGCAATGTCGATAAATACGAAAATCATTTAAAATAAAAATTTTTCAACTCCGTTTTCGCAATGATCCTCCTAACGTCACAAGAACATTTCTCAGCGTCTGACAAACGTCGCGAGCGAAAGTCCGACAGCTTTGTTTCGCGGTCGATCGCAGAGGCGGCTCCAAAGCTGAAATTACTTGTTGGTTCATATCCAAAGGCACTATCCGTGGCACTATCACCAAACACACGCGAGCCCGCACTGTCACGCGGCCTCGCTCGAATTCGGGGCCTGGGCTTGCGTCGCGAGGCGTTCGGCGAGCGGCTGAAATGAACACTGACTTAGCGGTGGAAATCTCGAAGATCGCCCCTCGAGGCCGGGGGAGGAGGGAAGGCCTTGGGGCCCGGAGCGTAAACGCGCCTCGTCGGGCCCCGACGCCCTCGTATCGCAGCCTGCCCCCCACCACCCGAGATGCCCCCCTCCCCGGGCCCGACCCTTCGCGCCTTCGGCCATTCGATACATTTATATTCGTTTCTAATACCTCGCGTGTTTTTCGTATCTCGTCTTACCTCGGGGTGCGCGGTTACCCCCCTCCAGCTTGGCCCCCCTCCCCTGCGCCCCGCCGTATGACGCGACGAGGCCCCTTGCGGTTTGGCTCGGCATGCTCTACATACATCTCGGGGCCGATTTTTGCGCCGCGCCCGGGAGAGAAATCATAATTGAAACCACAAATCGCGCGGCCAGGAGGAAATCCAATCGAGAGCCGATTGCGCGGATAAAGACGTGGCGCGATCCTCGCCGCGGCATTTTTCACGCTCGGCGGCAAAGGCAAATGAATGGGAGGCCATCTTATGGCCGCCACCGAGCTTAGTGTTATGGAAGGTTTAATTGAGAGGCTGCTGTTCTCCTTTCTTTGGATTTGACTTTTTTTTTCTTCGATTTAAATTCGGCATTTTATTTGGTTGAATAATCGCGGCGAGAGAAGTGTCTTTTTGTGCGAAGCGAGGGTTTATTGGTTTGAAGACTTGGCGGAAAATAATGATGATAATAATAATGCAGAAAGGAGTGTACTTTGATTGAAGCTGCACGTGCACGGAAAATACTATTTTTTCACACTAGGGAATTATCGAAAAGTGTCGATTTTCATTGCATTTGCATGAAAAGTGTAACTTTGCGTTCTTGTAAAGGAAAACATCGTAAATTGTACGTTTATCGATATTAGCTACAAAATATCTTAATACGTAAACTATTAATTATAAAACTTGTATAATGAATTAAAATTTTATGCTCGATAAAAAAATGCCAAATCTTGTGGCTTCTCGTTGCAACAAGTACGCAAAGAGAAGTATCGGATTTCAAGTTTAAGAGTTTGCTTCGCAACAGCAATGACCGTGGTAAGGTTAAAAGCTCATAAGGAATTCTGTTCAGGATGTTAATTATGCATTTTTTCCGGGCAAACGTGCGCTTAAGATTTAATTTAGAATCGCATTAATATCCCTGCCGGGAGGATCAGAAAATCGTCGTCAAAAACCTTATATTACTGTTTACTTCCCCATCATAATTTCTGATCAATACTTGTGATCAATTTTCTTCTGCTTCGGACACTGTTGCGCTCGCTTCTAATTAGGGTAACTCGTCGGCATCCGATCGGAACGAGTTTCCTCGCAGTAATCTAGAATTTTCCTCACTTTTCCGCACTTTTCTCGCGAGACTGAGTTGAAACGTTGTATCAGTGATTTCAGGGCTCGGGTACTTATAATGTCCTTACACATCGACTAATACAATGTTTGCAAAAATAGTTTACTTTTAACTTATACTGCGTTTTAAATGTCTTTTAAAGTAAAATGCTCAAGTATTTTCTAAACATATGAATTAAAACATTGATTATTGTTTAAACTTTAACATTAACTATTTAACTATAATATTTTAGAAATGTTATAATTTTCAACACAATCGTAGCATATATTAAATTTGATTCAACATAAACTTTAATTTTTTAGTCCTTTTCATAGAGAATCTAATCTAAACAAATTTATTAATATATCAATAAAATAAGAATCGACTAACGAAACATGGCTAATTTCTTTTTGCGTGTAACTTTCCTCATACTCACGATTAGTCACAGTTGATGAGCTTGAATAATTAATGCTTTCTATTACAATCTTCGTGTACAAAAGAGTTACTTGATAGAGTTACTTGATGAGAAAAAAAATAACGAATCCGTGTTAGCGAAAACTGGTAAAATTTGCATCGTATATCTTAAAATTCACACTACGATTTCAAGAGTCCAATATCAACGACTAACAATACAACACGTTCCACATTTTCTTTAATTATTCTATAAAAGTACTGTTTTATAACAGTATAAGGTTATCATCACGTAGGTTTAAAATCTTTAACCTGCTCATTTCACATCTCTTTAAAACTGTTCATCTTTTCTAGACTTTTAATATAATTTTAAGTGTTCTAAAATCTTTGAAGTGAGTATATAAAGTGTGTTTAAAATGAAAGTTCAAATTGCAAAAATACGTTGAAAATTCAAATAGCAATGCAGCATAATTACTTTTCAAGTACTAATTTCCCAGTCGACCCCACGGATCGAATGAGAAATTTCGCAACATTTCGACCATTACTCCCGCCATCCCGTAATAAACTTAAAAAATACCAACGAACCTCCGCTGACGACTGAAAATTCCAAGAATCCCGAGAAAGTCGCGAAACCGATCCAACGAATCCGCGACCGCCGGGGCGAACTCCGCGCGGCGTCATTAATTTTATAACACTTGCAACAACCGTAATTTATACTGGCCGCAAGTATTATTTACCGGCCGGAAAAGCGGCGGGTATTGTCGCGGCGGCGATAAATCAGGCGCGCGGGACTATAAAATCAATCGCGGAGGACCTTTCCGAGGCGCGATATTTCGGCCGGACGTCGATGATTACCGGGCCGGGAAAAGCATTAGTCGCGCGTATTATTTCGCTCGGGCTTTTTTGTTCGTTAGCGACCGGTTAGCAATTCATTTCTGTCGCCGTCGAGGCGAAGCCGGCCGATCGCTCGGATATTAGTTACAGGCCCACGTGTGCGTTACACATATAGACGAGTCGCGCACCCACGTGCGATTCCTATTGAATCAAACGAGGCCTGCTCGCGCGCGGTAAACAAATTGTTTTTTCCCGGGCGTCGTTCAACGTCCCGGCGTTAACTGTTGCGCGCGGCCGGCGCGTGATGTAAGGGGCCATTTGCTTTATGACGGCCATTTCCATGTAAAAGATCAGGGCTTTATTGCTTTCTTCGCGAAAAAGTGATGTATGCGTATGGGATGCGAGACGAGATTGAAGGTGGATGTGAGATCTTTGTGGTTTCAGTGAATAGAATCGATGGGTATTGGATGCAAAAGATTTTTTTTTTTTTTGGGACATTTATTATTGAGTCATCAGATTTGGTTTCGATGCAATTAAAAGATGCATTTGAAAAATGTGAATAAAACTCTTTAAACTTTAAAAAAATTTACAATTAAATGTGAAATCAAAGTGAATATTAGGTAAAAAATATCATCAAGAAATTACAGTAATAATAATTCCATACGTATAATAAATTTTAATTTACAATGTACTTTTTTTCCCCTGTATTGAGTAGGTAGTGTTTTGTAGAAGGAAATTATTGCCTGATGAAGTGCGTCATGGTATGCAGAGAAAATAGCTTGAGGTAACAATTTGTTATTTAATTGTGCTTCTGTATGTAAAACAGAACCATACATGGAGGAAAATGATGGTAAAAAATTAATATATGTATCAAAAATAAAAAATACGTTTAAAATGTATACAATTACCACAAAAAAATTTGTGGATAATTGTGTATTAAATTAAGACACTCGTATCTTGAAAGAAGACCCTGGTGACTAACTTTTTTTTTCATTTAAGTAGTGATGTCTTACATTAAGACACTTTTATCAGAACAAATTTCACAGTTACATTCTTATTGATTAAACAAATACAAAACGAATAGTTTTTTTGAATTTAATCGCAATACAAAATCGTTAGTACTTTACTACGCAACGTTGTTGGACTTTAACGATCAATTCAGGTTAGCAAACTTGCAAAGTATGAATAGAAATTTATTTCGTTGTGAGGTCGCAAGAAACGCGGATCATTTAAGGACGTGTAATTGTTCGGAAGTTGTGTCCGCAAAAGTGCAACCGCAACCGCACTAACGATAAACTAACTGCCAAACAGATGGCGCGCGGCTGTCTATTCGTTTGCTAATTACAAATTTCATTTGTAAGTCGCATTTAATCACTCTCATCACTCGTGACACGAAGATAGTGAGGAGATATTGGATGCTGCATTTTTTTAGTTCCGACAATTTCATAATTCTCGTGATTCAAGATCTTGCATTTTTAATTACGTAATTGAAGAAGTACTGAAACTTAATTTTCATAAAAAAATGTTTGTTATGTTAACCTAATAAAATATTGTTTAATTTATTTCTCCAGAACTTCTAGAAGAATAGAATTTGCGATATTGTCGAAAAGTTAACTTTTCTACACTAGTAAGGAAAAAGTAATTATTTTTAATACCAACAACTCTAATGTAACATATAAATTACAAAAATGATCGAAGTTGAAAAACTGAAATCGTCTTCAAGAGTATTATTAAAATTAAGAAAAACGATGAGCGATCCAATATTTCCAATCGATTCTAATCTTTCGATTTTCTACTTTGTCTTCCCACGTACGACCTGGCGCCCAATTGTCAGCGTCGGATTGCCGTCGCAGGTGGCGCGGAACCGTTATTTGCCGTTTCATTTACATTTCGCATCGGCTCGGCGCACCGCGAAAAAGGCCAACAAGATTGTTCGCCGCAATCAGCCTGTCCGGCTTTTCGAAATTAACTCATTCGCGGGATATGAACTGTCCTTAATTCCGCATCAAGCGAGGCAATCCCGCGGCGAGCGTTCCAAACGTTCGTTGCCTGAGAAACAATCTCGCAGGCACAACGCGGGATTGATATTTCGCTTCCTTCTGTTCGTGCAAGAGGCCTCGAACGAATCATTAGCGGCGACTATTTCTCCCGATGAAGTTGCGTTTGCAAGATAATTCTGTTAAGGAGGTGATTTCGTGAACAATGTGTAGATAAATGCATGAAACTCGAAAAATAATTCCTTTGGTTTGATGTATTTTTAAAATAAATTTTCTTACAATGTTCGATCATGTTCATTCACTCATAAAAATTTTTACCTTCGTTCAAGAATCACTAAGTTTTGGTATTATTTCCCTTGATTAAAAAGTAATTTTATCCTATCAAGACATTTTTTCTTAGCTTAATCACTTAGTATCTTGGATCAAGGAAAGTTTTCTTGGCTCAAGAAAATTTATTCTTGGTAAAATATTAAGATACATTTTGAAATATCTCAGTGATAAATACAGAAGATTTTGTGCAAAATTAACATAATTACTATCGATTGAATAAATTAAATTTGTAAGGCCCTGATTTAAGAGCAATAATCCACTTTGATTTGAGGTTATGTGAATGCAGGAATTAGTCTTTGCTTCGCGTCGAATCCCTCGAAGTGTAACGAAAATTTGTTGACCCCTCACGCAATTGGCCCGTGCGAATGCAAAATCATCGATCCTCGTCGCACTTGTCTCGATTGTCAATATTCGGTCTTCGTCTGTTCCTTCCCACGAGAGGTCATTACGACTTCCTGGGCGTTGCGGAATGACGAGAAACAGAAGAAACGGCGCACTATCTCGCGTGCGACGAGGGAAAAGGACACCCGGTTGTAACGCCACTTTGATGAATATATAATACGTGTAAAATGGCCGGGGTAAAAATTCGTCCGAACCGTCCGGATCTAAAGGAGACCTGTTTAGGCAGTTTTATTTGCGATCTTGAAATGCTCGCGAGAACGACGGAAAAGTTGCGATTAATGGGTACGAAAAGTTTTACAGGGGAAAAATTAATGGTAAAATTGTACTGGAATTTTCAATGATATGATCTCAGTTAAAAATATCAACAATTTATGATGGCAGAACATTTTTTCGTTCTTCAAAATTATATCAATGAAAGTTTAATTGTTTTTAAAAAGTTTGTCGTGTTACTTGACTAATTTATATGAAAGTAAAAAATGGTTCTTTGAATTTAAATAAATTAAATTTCAGAAAAATTTCATTTTTGTTTAATTCACCCACTTTTTCGGTGAAATTTGCAAAAATTCGTAATCAAGCTCGTTTATAATTCAATCAAGTTCAAATTCATGAATTAGCCTCGTGTACAATTTCATGTTCATTTAATTTAATAATTTTGTTATTAACCGCGTTACTTTAAAGAACTGCGGAACTACAGTTTGTTTCTCAAGAGTTTCGAAACATAGTTATACAAAAGTTATATTTTAAATAATGGTTAATAATAATTAGCGACACGAAAACAAAGCATTCATTAAACTTGAAGATTCAAAGCGAATTTCTCGATTTGTCACGTTTGCATTTCCGTACGTTTGTTCTCAGAGTAATAATAGTCATCAAACGGACAAGAAAATGCACCAAAAAATGGATCCGCGTAAAGCAGATGCACGACCATGACATTCGTTTGTGAATACAAAGGTCGTTATTTGTGTCGCGCGCCAGTTTCTGCCGCAGTTTTACAGAGCGACTTCCGAGCTTTCTCGGTTGGAAAGTTTCACACGTTCTGCGGCTCTTGTTGCTAATAATAAGGCGCAATTAAATAGAATAGTAATGCGTTTTCGTTGAGCATTAACGAGGTCTGAATTATAATGCAATTTGTATGCATAAAAAGGTTTTCCGCTCAACGAAGACGTAACACCAACGATGTGACTTTTTAATTAAAATTAGCACATTTTTTAATGTTAATGTTTTTGATCAATTACGAACATCGATGGCTTATTGATCATATTTAATTTGTCGATCATTATCAAAGTTTGATTAAATCTAAATAAACATATTTTTTTAAAATGTTTCAAAACTTGTCGTCGAAGGTTCTATAAACGTTTCTTATACGGAATAAAAATTTGCACGATAAAATTATTATTGTAATTAACAAATAGAAAATGTTGTTTGTACATCAACAAAAAAAGTTGTTGGAATATT
This sequence comes from Aradophagus sp. ZL-2020, assembly GCA_022817685.1. Classification (NCBI taxonomy): domain Eukaryota; kingdom Metazoa; phylum Arthropoda; class Insecta; order Hymenoptera; family Scelionidae; genus Aradophagus; species Aradophagus sp. ZL-2020. Next base: position 6,493 of record JABFOV010002305.1, on the reverse strand, counting down.
TTTGAACGAGAATAATGGGTTATTTTGTGTAAGCGTTTAAGAATTTCTAGTATATTTTGAAATATTTTATACGTTTTTAAGAAATAAAAAATGAGTAAAATATGATACACTTGAAAATATTTCGCACTTCTTCAATAAAAAAGTTATTATTGCTAGAATACTTTCCAAACATTATTCCAAACAGTTTCATTGAGAAAAGTGATTTCGAATGTTCTAATATAAAATTTATTTTACAACCTCATTTAAAACGCATAAAATATCAAATGAAACGTTTATATAACATTCAACGTACCGGTTCAAAAGTTTGATTTCAACGTTCGAAAATCAATTTCAAACGATTTCATTACAACTCACCGTAATTTCGTTGAGCATAATGCGAACAGAGACAATATGTGTACTAACCTGCAAAGCAGAAAAAAAGAGCGAATTAATGATAAACAAACGTAAACATCGAAATCGCCATTATTTATTTAATTGACGTAACACACATTATCGGCAGGTTGTGCATGCAATAGGAAATTGTGCTTTCTATTTTTTTTGCAGCTCGCACGTTTTATGTGCTCGCATGCAATTAACTTCTTCCTGTATGTAAATGACTAATGAAGCTGATTTCACATTGAGTGTTAAAAATGCGCTTTTACGGCACGAACAATTAATTACTCGCAATTTTCGGAACTGGTTCCCTTCGTTTTCCCGTTGGTCCCTTGACTTTATTTCAAACGGCTTGGACTTGATTTATCTTCGAGTGAGAAGAAGGCAGTTTTTTGAACAATTAAGATCGTAAACCGAAAGAAATACTGCCTGATCGTAATTTCTTACAGGCGACAAAAAAGTTGTCAAGTGTTCTTCGCGAGTTCGATTCCCGCTCTAACGGTATAATTTATTTAAATGTGCGAGTACGGTGTGATTTCTTGGACGATGATTTTCGTTTTGCAAGCATAGAAAAAACAAATTCATCCACTTCGAGGAAATTATTTCTAAAAATACGATTCTGTTAAAATTAAAGTCAATTTTATTTGCCGTAAGATTATTTAGTTAAATTATAGCAAATAATCTTGTCTTTGAAAATAACGTTGTATTTTATTTACTTTTGCATATTTTGTAGAATGACAGAGTATTTTTCAGAATAGCAATTGCATGTTTATTCTTTGGAAGAATAAAAAAAAAAAAGTAAAAATAAACTGTGAGTACTAGTAAAGTTCTCTTGAGTCTTGTTACATAGTATGACAAGATAGGAACTAATACAAGCAGTATGGTAATTAGAGTTGTACACGCTAGTGATGTTACTACACCGTAAAAATACTTGCGAAATTTTGCATCATTTTAAATAGTTCTATTTAAACTGAACAGATTAATTTTTGTTCGTAATTTCCACTGAGAGGTGTAAAGTCGTTTGGAAGCAAAAAGAATTCGTTTTTAATTTATGTTTCACAACAAAACTAGTGGAATTAATGTGTTGCAAAAAAACGAGTGCATAATAAATTACGCAATATTTATAACTTTTACGATAAATGACTTAAGATTTACGAATGTTTTCGAGCATAAGAATTTTAATTAAACGATATCCGTATGTAAATATTAGAATTCTTTACTTCCAGTTTGCGACCATTTTTCTCTCATTCCAAAATACATCCCCATCAGAATCTTAATTATTTTTTTACACCAATAAAAAGGATCATTTTTATAAAAATAAAATTTAATAAGACGCATTCCTTTCAATCCAAGGCGAATATTCTTATTACAAGCATTATTTCCATGTAAAGTCATTTCGACGCGATTTTTTCTAATTACGCGTACATGAATTTTCAATTCGCAAAAATGAGCTCCTACATTGCATCGCGGACCGCGAATAGAAAATCCACTAGGTACAAGAAAATTCAATTTATTCCCAGCACACAATGTTGCAGGCATACGGAACGATTATTAAACATAATCGTCGATCAAAATGGAGCCGATGTTACGAGCGAAGCGAAAAAACGGCGATCCGAACGAGCGACATTATCGCAGTTGTAAGAAACGTGCAACCGTTTTTTCTCTCGCTGCGTTATAATTTAACGTTAGATGAAAGTGCGTTATTTTTCATGCGAAATTGCATTCGATTTGAGGCAATTATTTGCCTCGGTTGGTGCGTCGAGGGGGGAGGAAAAGGACGACGAATATAAAAGTAAAAAAGACTGTATACACAAGAAAAGTGTTTACATCGACTTATGAAGATACACGAAAAGGGTGGGGTTGATTAATGGCCGAAGAAAGAACAAGTAAATAGTGGCCGGGACTGCCACGTCACGCGTGCACCGCAAATTTTAAAAGCTGCTCGCCAGAAAGCAGGACTCGGAATCGGCTCGCTCGGCGCTCCGCGCGCTCGTATGACTTTCATTTTTCGAGATCGGTAACCGATGCCAGAAAAAAGCGACAGTGTGATTAATGACACAAATGGAATCGCTTTTACGGCGGCGAGCCAATGGGCTGCCTCCGTGCGATAAACGCGGATAAACGCACCGGCGCGCCAACGGGCGCGACAAGGACACGGGAGCGTGAGGATTCGCGAACGGAAGTTGAGAGCCGACTTTCGTCTCAATCGAGTTTCGATTGAAAACGTGGGCCGAAAATATTGCGCTTTCTATCTCTTGATTAAGTTTTTTGTGGGTGGCGAAAAAAGTGCGAGTAATACAATTTCGGTGGGTGGTAGAAGTGAAGCGATAGGTGTGTTTATATTTGGTCATGCAAATTGAATTATCGTCGATGCACAAAATGTCGCGAAAATGAGGATTGTCTTAATAAACGAGTGGGAATATTTTGAAATCAGTCTCTGGATTATTATAGTAGAAATGAAAAATGGTTTCATGATTTTTGTAAGGTTTGCATCACCAGTGCCCTAATTAATGACAGACCCGATCAGCCCCTTGCCAGGTCCCTATATCAAAGTTCTGCAAAAGTCTTAGATTTAGTTTTTAGTGCTGATGGCTTAAGATTTGTTGCATTTAAAGTCTAAAACTCTTACTTGTTGCAAACCATTTTTCTTTATTATTATTCGGTGTAAATCTTTAGTTTGAATTTAAAGTGAAATGTCTTTGAAATTCATGAGCCGGTCTTTTCATAGTTATGAATAATTCAACATCAATTACTCACAAAATGTGTACACGAAGAAAGTTGAATGGAAACAATAACAATTCAGGATCGCAAAGTTATTATATTTAAAAAAGAAAGATCACATTTAAGAAAACATTTGGGTCAGGGTTACGTTAGTAGAGCATTATTGTTGGAAATACAAACTAACATTAGATTTGAATGGAATAAAAAGTAAAATGTACATAAATAGTGAATTCTATCATGTATTTCCGTGTACTTTTCCGTGTAACGAAATTTGAAATTATTTTTTTAAGAATTCATGCAGATTTAAAGTTTAACAATGATCTCGATGTAACATTTAAAATACGATTGGGAACAAAAATTAAACACTGAATGGATGAAATTGCACTTTTTGATCACAGTACATTGATCGAGATGTCAGTAAAAAGTCGACACGTTGCGTAGATTTTCAGTCCGTCGCTGTCACATGCCAGTTAAATTAATTAGCTCGATTCGATTGGTTGGATTTCAATCCGGCCAATATTTTCGTTTCCGCGCCACTTCTTGTCCCGTTTGCTTCGAAATTTATTCCATCGGCGATCTCGTATTCTTAGTAGAAAGTAATTAAATCGGCGATAAAATAATTACGTTGAATTAAGGCGCTCGGTGTAACCGGTTTGAATTTTCTAGAGACTTATAAGTCAATAATTATTTACTTTGTGATACACATTTGTGAACTAAAAATTGATGTAAAGTACCTTTAGGAAAATAAATAACGTTAAAGATTATTTAAAAATGATATAAATTTTAACTGCTTAACATGTGTTCAGCGCGTTATTATAATTTTAATATTAAAATTTAAAGTTAAACAATTAATTATGGATATTAATAGACAATGTTACTCCCGCAATACCAATTATTCAATTAATAATTCTTTGTGAAACGAAGATTAACTGTTTAACAAATAAACACAATACAAAGTTAATTAAACTTTAAACCGTTTGAAATCAGCAGCAACAAAAAAAATCAATGTAAGCCCAACGCGTTGACATTAATCTGAAGAAAAATTGTGTTTCACTCAACACTTTTCGCGTATTTACCCGGCCCGCGCGTACGTGAGCTTGACGTACGCGTAAGCGGATCGGCGTGATTAATTTTTACGGCGAGCCGACAATGCTGACCCAATATTTGTCAGCGATTTGCACGAGCTGTCCGGCGCTGAAATTGCAAAGTCGCAAGCGCGCCGGCGTCTCGGCCGGCCGTGGATTGTTGACTTTGCATAGCACGCGGCCGTATGAAAATCGCGCGGCGCAACACAATGGCCGGACCGGAACGTCAGACGCTCGGGCGCAGATATACGCCGCGGATACAAATTGCGTATGAATTATTGATTCGTGGCCCCTCTATTACGGTCCATTGTGCCGGCCCGGCCTCCTTGCGATACGTTATTTATTCCGCCCCGTGGATTTCGACCAAGATCGGAATTTAATATCGGAATTCGATGCTCGTAGACGAGAATTCCGATATTTACTGACGTTTTACGCGTAATGTATGTACTGCGAAAAAGTCACGGCGGTTTATAAACTGGCGAATTATTCGCCGGCGAGATCGAGTCGCCGATCATTTATTTTTCGCGAAGCAGGTTTCGTGTGTGATGTATGAAGAAATAGTTGTTTAGTAAACATTTGTTTAGTATGCAGCGGGGAAAAGTTATATCAAGTTTTACGTGAGTTTGGAGAAACGTGTTCTTTGAGGCAAAATTTACAAGTTTAAACTAAAAAGTGTGAAAATAAATGCAAAGAAACTACTTATTCTGGTACCATTTGAAGTTTCAAAACTAAAATCACCATCATTTATTATGAGAAAAATTTTGGCTTTTTATTAAAAACAAAACTGACCTAATGATGATTACATTTTTTATCGTTGATGAGTCAGATTTTTTGATTGAACAAATTTCGTTCATCATTAATAAATCAGATTCTATCTTGTTTAATATAAAATTGTAAAATTCAATCATTGTCATTGTAATTTCCAGATTGATCAAATTGTATCAAATTCAGACCTACAATTTTTTATTTGAATTCTTTGCGTCACAATAAAATAATAATAATAATAAAAAGAAGAAGAAGACTTAATGCAACAATATGTTTGTTGTTATTTATGGATGTTGTACTGTTGTTATTTAGATTTATATGATCCGAAGATGAAAGTTGAATACGGTATGAAAATCTGATGATTATGCGACTGAGGATTTTTATCTGCTGAATGGTATTACCTTGGCGAGGAAGGACAGACCCGGGCAGTCGGGGTAGGTAGTACATTCGTTCAAGACCTTGTTCGAGAGTATAACAATCTGGTCGTAGCATAACACGCGACCATTTTTCACCGACTTGTCATTAACGCAAAAGTCGGACTCGTCCAAATTGACCATCGCCGAAATCGAAATAAACAATTTGTTCCAGTCAAACAATTTCAGTCGAAAAGAAGAAAGACAAATAAATACAATCAAAGAAGTAAACTCTATGTACAATTTGAAAGTGTACAAATAGAGTTAAACAAATATGAATTTGAAAGGTGTTGATTTTATTGAATATATGATCGGTTTATGTTAACTTAACACCAACTTATTTGATGTTTTTTTCAATGTACTGTCAGCCAATTTCTAGATTATGTAAATTTGACACTTACCGAAGCAACTCTGAGATAAGTTATGTTACAATAACTCAAAATTTTTCGTCGTTCAATATTATGTGAATTTCATTCAGATAACGTAAATTTTAACTTGATACGTACATTTTACCATAATGTTACATTATTTTGCTCAAATTTCATACACGCTTTTAAAAAAAACCTGTCTATTTGAAAAACCAAATCCAACTTTGTCATTCAAGATGTGTTTTTTTCCAATTTTCATGCAATTTCAAGATGATGCTTGTATTGTTTCAATGCACTGACACGCGTTCAATTAGCTACTTCAATAGACAATACTCGAAAGGAGAGAGGGGGGGGGGAGCTAAAAGAGTGCAGTTTGTTGCATTGAGATAAATGCAATTTAAATGAGACGTTAAGAAACATAAATATTAATGGCGGGCCGAAACGCTGGGCGCAGCTTTTATTATGCGCCGTTGATAATAAGCGATCGAGGCGAGCAATATATCAAGGAGCTTGCACTCTAATTTATAATTACGACTCAGACCGGATCTATTAAAGATTAGACGCGTATAAGGATCGGCCGTTATGCAATGAATTTATAGGCTTACGGGACTGCGTATCTGGCGTTTTCATCGCGCCAGTTGGTACCACCGACGGGCCGCGAGGGGGCGGCGTCCGCGCGGGCTCGACAGCGAAATTACAAAACTGTACATTACAGATTCGATCGGGATAATTTTCAAATGTTATTGAAACCGAGCGACGGCTTTACGGC
>JABFOV010002304.1:6787-20493 GCA_022817685.1 Aradophagus sp. ZL-2020 | reverse complement strand
GCTAACTTCCATCATACCAAATCTCCATCTCATCGTCAATATACAAACAAGAACAAAAAACCTTGCGTCCAACCGGACGGCTTTTCGCCGTCAAGTGGTTGACGCGGGGCGTCGAGTGGCTCGCTCGGTCTAGGTCTGAAAAATCACTGAGCCCGCGAGTGCGGCTTTCGGATCGATATGGTCATCGCCTTGACAACGACTCTGATGAACGATGAGAGGGCGTGTGGAACGGCGGCGGCGTTTGAGCGCGTGTCGCGCCAGGGGCGCAGGTTCGGACTGGCGCAGCTCGCGGCACCATCCCGATTCTCCTGGGCCGCCCTCCAGTCCGACTGGGGAGCCTGCTGCAGCCGCCGCCGCGCGTCGAGCCGTTGCGTTGCGCCGTTGCGAGCCATGCCCGGCTGCTGGCCCAGGTGATCGCTCAGCCCCGACATCTCTGCTGCCAGGAGAAGGCGAGTCGAGGTGCGCGCGCCCCGGGTACCAACGGCCGCAGGCACGGAGACCACGCGGGCGTATGTCGAAAGCGCGAGCATCGTCGCGGACCAGGTGGACGTGCAGGAGACGCTGGTCCTGCGACGGACCTGCGGCTTCGACTCCGACCACGAGGAAAAAAAGGTACCCGCCGAACTCTTGCCCTCGTTTCTCATTCTTCGTTCAACATTCTGCGGATGACCTTTGGTGTTGTGGATTTTATTGGACATGATTGGAATTATCGTTATCGATGCAATATTGTCTTACTGTTAATTACGTAACAGTAAGGAAATCCACCGAGACAATGTTTTTTGTTTAAAACGTTTCACTTTGTGAATACTTGTAAGCAAATGAAACATCTGGAGAACAATTTTCACTTTGGCATTTGAGTCGATTATGTCATTTCGATTATAAATCCTAAACCATGGTGTTCTGTTTAATATAAACATTCGACGAGAGTATTAAAGTTATTATTTTTTATCGATTCGTTTTCAATTTCAAGTACCTGAATTCAGTGGCAAGTACATTTACATTCCCTGTTTGAGAAGCAATATTGAGAATTGAAATTCGAGTTATGAGGTTTTTATATTCCAAACAGATATAAAGTGCAATTATGTATGAAGAATTGTGTTTTCAGTGACTGAAAGTCATTGTAACTCAGGTCACCTTTAGTTGTTCTTAAATTGATGTGGGTTTAAGTTCTCATTTCACGCGTTTTAAAAAAATCCGTCGAGATGAAAGTCACATACTAGAGTAGACATCTATTAATAACTATTTCGCGCGATTCGATATTCGCGTGGAAGAAGGATTTAGTTTAATTCTCGGTCGAAGAATGGGCTGACGCAGATTTTCGTCAAAGAGGCTAGTTTGAATCTTAGACAAAGAAAAGCTATCTTAAACATACATTTTTACAATTTCGAATTCGGTAATGCTACCACTAAATATCGGATGTTAAGTTGTTTTTAGTGATAGAAGTAGAAAATTGATAACTATAAATTATTCTATAATATAAGTAACCATATAACTATACATTATACTATAAAAAGTTAGTAACATTATTTCTGCAACAAATTGAAATTCTCCATTTAACTTGTCCGCCAGAAATCAAAATCGAATTTCGAATTGATTCCAGCAATTTCAAAAGTTAAAGATTTCATTTTTCCATTTATATTTTCCGTTAGCAATATAATCATTTCGATTCAAAACTGATTAATGTTTCAGTTCATTAAATGAAAAGGAGTCACCAACTTTTTTCACTTACAATACATTAACATTTGTAACTCCCACCCATTCCATATAAAGAATGAATCGAATTTATTTAATAGTAGGACAAATAATACTCGGTTCTGAAAATTGTAAATAAATTGAATGGGAACCTGTTTTTCGTACGCAGGTCGAGGCAGCAGTGACCGGGCGCCAGCATGGAGTCGAAGCGCCGGAAAAAAGGAGCAGCCTGTCCGGCTGGCCGAACAGATACGTCCTTCGCACCCTGGACGAGATGCCCAAGCACCTCCAGTTCAATCCACACATCAAGACGGGCTATCGGCCCGTTATGTCGCCACGCGAATGCGTCATCAGCATATTCTGCTTTCACAATGAAACCATCAATATCCTGACCCACGGTTAGTCGAGCTTTCGATCAGTACCAAACTCGACCTATTTTCACGCTGGCCATTTTTCACCGAGATCCACGCCGTGAATCTGTAAAAGAAAATTCAATTAAAAATCAAATTAAATTGGAGTTACATTAGATTAAATTGAAAAAAGAGATTTTTCAAACTCAAAATTGTGTAAGTAAAAAATATATACCGTCGATATTGATTAATTAAGAGCGTGACCTCTCATTCAAATGACATGATATATCGTACTGAAACAACAATGCCCGTTTCGCTGAGAGAAAAGGTATTTTTTCCGAAGTTACACGTTGTTCATTTGGGTAACAAGAGAACGATATATAATTCATTATAAGTGAACTATATATTACTTAGTGCTTTTATGAATTAATGATTTCTGCTTATTACAATTGAGAGAACGTTCGTTTTAGCTTTATCGTTAAATGGAAGGCTTGAATAAAAAGTTGTGCCGAGTAAGAAAGTTGGCAGTGTCGAGCATCTTACTGCGATGTATATATATAATACATATCTATATATATAATACATATAATCACATATTTATATTGGAAAACTCGTTTCTCATAGATTCTAATGATTTGAATTGAAATATCATTTTATTTTATATAATAAAACAAATTTGTTGATTTTAAAATACATATACTGTCAAATTAAAAATGAATTTCAAAGTTTAACAAAACTTATAATCTAGAGCAACCTCCCCAGCATTTTGAAACTTCAATTTTGCAATATCTATTTTTTGAATTTGCAGATTATTCTTGTTAAAATCACAAAAAAAGTCAGCAAGTTTTACATTTCCAACTCTTTTTGTGCAAATCGTTACTATCTTTGTTTATTTCTCATTATTATAAACATTTAATTTGACGTTAATTCAAATGAATTCGTCAAATGACTAAACGAAACAAAAATTTTTTTTTCAACGCATGCAAATAGAAAAACTTCCGCACAGTGTAAGATAATCAGAGCTCATTTTGTCTACTTACCGTTTGCGTCATAATACTGCATTATTGTGGCGCTTAGGAGGGAAAGCGGGAACACGTTGCGGCACTTATTTAATTATTACATCAGTAGGATCGAGATCCGGGTGCTTGAGTTACGTTGGATCCCTTATGCAATAATTCTGCTTTGCTTTTTAACCCTTTCCTCAGTAGCTCTGATTGCATGAAACAAATAATTTTATATTCAAAAGTGCAATAAGTTTGATTAAAAAAAAGGTTTCAAAATCAACGAATACAAACAAAACTCTTGACACTTTTGTTAATATGACATTCGATTTTTATTATTTCTATTTATTCATTCATGTTTTCATTATTGAGACAACCTTATTTGTATTTCACCTTGGAACTGACGTTCCAAGGTGAAATATTAACCGTCAATAATATTGTTTTGGTATACATTCAAACTGGAAACCAAACATAAACACACGAAGTAAACAAGGTGACAGAAATGACCTGTCCTTTTTGTGTTTATATCTGCTGTTTACATTTTATCTACCCTCTTCATCACATTCTATAAACAATAATTCTTTTCAACAAAAACCGTTTTTTTTTTTCAACTGAATAAACACCTCTGTTAATCTGACATTATTTAAAATTATAAACTTACGTCATCGGTTACCAGCAATATTTTGTATTGAAAATAGTTTCATTTATACGCCCGTTTTTTTTTCACTTACAAAAATATTGCTGTCAATAATGAAACACAATTAACGTATACCACAAATAATTAACACGTGTCCTTAAAATGTTCCATTACTTTGAACTTGGCAAACGTTACCCATCGAATGATTATATATTACCTCGACATTAATCTTCATTTTCGACCATTGTTGTGTCGGTTGATAAAAAGCTATCGTTCGTTCGACAATGTTGGCCGGAAAATGTGATTGATACTTTATCCTCGATCGCCTGTCAACCGGCTCGTCACATTCGCTCGTGCTTAGCTCGGATAATACTCTTAATGGTTTTATCGATTTCCCTTGTCGCGTATGCCGTTTGATACAAGCACCCTTAGCCGCTATATCCTCGTCTCGCTGGCACACTGCGCCACGCTGCGTCTCTTTTTACGCAAGAATGCGGAAAATAAAGGAGCCTCTGCTTTTGATATTTATCAGCCCCTCGCCGCCGTAAATGATCTCTTGTAGAATTATCGTTCGACGTGTAATCTACTTTATAAAAGACAAAGATTTTGTGAAATGATTTGTATTGAAAATTAGAAAATTAATATAAGTAAAGAACAAATAAATTCAACGACTTTGAATGGAAAATCATTGCAATTAAATGAATAATCATTGAAATTAAAATTAAAAATACTAGTCGCGAAATGTATTTGTTTTCGTTTTCTATGTTTATGTTTACAATTTACTGTTTTTGTTTTTTCGGTGAAATAAAAAACAAATATTAACTGAGTAATAATTGAATCAAAATTAACTTTAATCAATAAAAAAATATAAAAATTTTCTTTTCGAAAGATAGTAAATCGTTAGTCTAATTTTTCAGTGTTAAATCTCAAGTTTGTATAAAATTGAATCAGCTTCTTGCTACTGGTGTTCCATGAAAAATGACGATAAAAAGTAGAAAATAATTCAAGTATCTTTGAACAAGACTTTTCGATCAAATCGCTATTTCCCGAGCTAAAACGATCATTCGCTTTAATGTCAAATTATTCGAACGAATGAGTCCTGCGTCGAAAAAATTGGGTCAAAGTTGATCGTCGATACTCAAGACTTCTAATTGTTAATGCGGAATATATAGATCCACGTGCCGTAAATGATGATGAATTGTTCGTAATCGAAAATCAGTTAATCTTCCGCCCAGTTTCCCGGCTCCGAATTACAAGTTTTTGCCGTCTCCCATATCTAAGAAACGTTGAAATTCATCGAAGGATAAAACAATGATTTACCCCCGTTTGACAAGTAGGTCGAACGATTGTTATTGCTCAACATAAATATGTTGGATCATATATTGCACACCAATGAAAAAAAAGAAAAAAAATTTTCTTTTTTTTTTTTAACAAATGTAAAACTTTTAACATAGACTATCAAATCTTATCGATCTTTTTTGTTTATCTTTGTTATTGTCTTCTCTGCGTTATATCTTTGTTTACATGATGAGTAAACAAATAAACACAACTTTATTTTACTTATTCTAATTTGAAATTTGTCAATACTCTGTTTTAATCTGTTTGTTTTTTTTTTTTTTTTTCTTTATCAATTAAGATTTTATTCGATTTGCTGGGAAAAAATTTTGTTTCCTCTATAACACATACCACGAACTCGGCGTTTTTATTACTTTATTGTATTCCATAGTTCCAATGCATTCCTACGTTTGCTATCAATATTTCACCTCGTCACCTTTTGTTTTCGCCGGAAAAAGGGTATCATTGCATTTGAATAACATTGTTTATCACGTCATTAACATACGTCATTTATATTTTCTGGCTTAATGAAATTCCGTTCAAATCAATTGTTCTCGATTTCCCTAAAATATCACAATACACCTTCACGCGGAGAAAAAAGAATATATATATATACATAAAATACAACTGGCACAATACCGGATCGATATTGGCAACATTTTCGCAAATATTGGAAAGAAACTTTGGCCCGACGATAACCGATACCAGATATCAAGCTCGAGCTTTTTGACTTGTTTATCTCACAGCTGCGGAACATGCTCAAATATAAAGAACAACATTTGTAAACAACGTTAATATTGACAAGTGCTATCGTGATTGCAACTGCAGTATTTCAATCTAATACTGAAAATATGCCCCCCCCCCCCCCAGGTTATTTAAACGTCGAAGCAAAAATAGATTAAGCATTGTTGTGAATAAAGCGCATGACGTTAACTGTCAATCTGTTATTGAATTTACATCTATGTACAGTAAAATCCATTGATTACGTATAATTTTCCACTTATAAAATACACTATTCATGATTCGACGGTTTAATCTGTCGTAATATGCAGAAGATTTAAAGTTGCGAATTTATTATTTACCGTGCCTCTGACTTCTAACTGATTAAACATTTGTATTTTCCATATTTTATTCAGAGGACGGCATTTAAATCTGTTCTTACATGCTCCGAAGTCATAAGGTTGAATCATCGAAAGCCATTCGTTAATTGCAAACATTTTCACTTTAAACAAATCACGACAAATTTTCATTTATATATTTTTTCAACTTCATTCTATTCATCATACGATTTCGCTAGAAATAAAAATAATAAAAAAATATTTTGAAGATAAAAGTTGCGAATTCATATTAATAATAATAATAATAATAATAATAATAATAATAATAATAATAATATCAATAATAATAATAATAATAATAATAATAATAATAATATCAATAATAATGATGATGATGAATAATAGTATTAAAGAATGGCATCCCACTCGAATGGAACACAAAAAGACTGCGGTATAGTCCTTCCTCGGGCTGAAAAAGGCGCGTGATAAAGGATAAAGGATAATTGGCAATGAACAATACGAGCCGTGTATGTAAGGTGTTCCTCATAATGGCATTAAAGTCTAAGAAGATTCGGGTCAAGGTTCGCGACACAGATCAAATTCCGCGATGAATGCATAACACGCGTCCGGGTTTAGCGCAATCGATACGAAGACGTGCAATGACATGTGTCGGCGACAAAGGCGCGGCTGCGATTCGCTCGCTTGCACTTTTGCCTTCTCCCCGTGCAAAGAACCTTTAAGGGCAAGAGCAAGAGCAAGGACGGTTCGAGCCAAGGAACATGTCGCTTTATTTCAAGCCCCTCAAAATAAATACCTTAGAATGCACTTTCGGATAATTATATATTATTGTGCAATTTGTCCACTGACACTAATAATTCAAGTTCGAGTGCAAACTTCAATATGAATGTAAAAAAATTTTTAAATATTGATGTACAATAATGCTTTGATATATTAAAATGATATTTTTAACAAGATATCGATTGTGTATTTCACACCCTAGTGCGGAAAGTAATTACTTTGCGCACGAGAGTAAATACGATTTCGAACATTAAGGTGAAAGAATGTTAACCGAGTTCAACGTAAACGAGAAAAATTGTACACTGAAATGCTAAAACGTTTGAAAAATCAATCGGTCGATAAAACTGTCATCTAAACATTCATTTCGCAGTGCATAATGCTTTCAGCATGATTCGCGGCGTGCTGAAAATACGACGCGCTGTTATGAAAGTTTAACTTGGCCAGCTCGTAAAAGAAGGGGTGAAAGCTGCTTTTTAGAACACGACAGTACAATTGAAATCGTTATTATTCTACAGCATTTGATCGATGTTCGTTGCCGAGTTTTTTTATATATCCCTTTGACCGGCGTATCCTCCGGGCACTGTGAGTACTCATGGGTACTTGATCGGTGAATAATATCACTGCTTCGAAGCGAGTTTCAACGTGGGACTGTCTGGTTGCAGGTTTTGCCATCATCTACATTCTCGTCACGGTGCCAAGCCTTCTTCCCTGGAGAAGCCAAGGTACGCTCGCAGTGCTTTTGTCCTGGTGTCACTTAATCGGCGCCGTGAGTCCTTGGATCGGTTCCTTCCTCTACCACGTTTTTATGAACGTTCATTATGACGAAAAGGTCTACAGACGTCTGCTGAAACTCGACATGCTCGGCATATGGATCTGTCAGAGTTTTGGTGCGTATACCATTCGGAAAATACTGCAAAAATGAACCACTTAAAATAAGGTTGAAAAACTACTTGACGTAAAAAAATAAGTAGTTTTGAACTTCTTATTATAGTCCAATAAGAGGTTTAAAAGTACTTAATTTTATTTCAAGTAGTTTCTCGACCTTATTTCAAGTAGTTTCTTTTTGCAATGGTAAATTTTGGATTCAAGTTATTCGCTTTACTTTTCCTGTGCTCCAAAAGAATTTAGGGACATTGTTTATGCAAAACATTTTTATAGTAAAATAGTATAGTAATTAATTTTGCCAAGACTGTCTACTTATTAAATCTTGATTTTGCATTTTTCAGGCGCCATACCAATGATAGCGGCCTCGGTACACTGCTTGTCCAGTCCACTTTGGCACTTTTGCATTTGGACTTACTGCTTCCTTAGCATATGGGGATTGTTAAAGGTTTTTTTAATCATCTTTTATAGAAACACCAAAACAAGCGACGAATTCGGTGTAAATTTATTGAACAACTTAATAATGATTATTCAGTGTCTTCGTGTATTAAGACAGAAAGTGTCGAAAGTCGAGACATTTTTGAAGAAAGTAAATTTTCTCGAAGTGAAACAATTCTAACATTATGAGTTCGTCTTAATGACGAGAACAATTTTTTTAATAAAAGCTTATTTCATTATTAAGTACCGAAGTTATATTTGAACAAGTAGCGAATTTTATACTATAAGTATAAAAAAATTTTTTAAAATATAAAAAAAATTTGACCATTCAGAACATTGTATCATTTCGTTAAAATTGTTCCAGGCCATGAGCGCCAAATCGCCCTGGCAAAGACGCATGTGTTTTTCACCCCCGTTTGTGATGAGAATGCTAGTCCTGACGCTGAGATATTGTGGTATAGGTGGTGGACATCCCGAAGCATTAACACATGTTATTTTACAGGTATTTCAATAATTTGTATTGATTTGATTTAAGATTTACTGCTCTAAGAAAACCATATTGAAACTACCACGACATGTGTTATAACGTGCACAGTTTCTACGACTATCTACACTGTAAAAAAAGAATGTAAAATTACACTTGATACCATGTAAAATTACAGTAAAAGTGTAAAACCTAACCAATGAAATCGCTGCTTTTCAAAAGGAAGCAATTTTATTGGTTAGCTTCTACACTTTTACTTTAGTTTTACGAGACATGTAGTATAATTTTACATTCTTTTTTTACAGTGTAGGATATAATATTATAACTAGCTTTGTTCAATGGCATTGCTGAACTTCTCAATTCTGACCAACAAACACACCAGGCGTTTTATAATCTATGTTGTACAATATCCTTTTCTCGGTAACCAGTAGGTCAATTACTTATAATTTATAAAATTTTGACATATTTGGTAACATAGAAACCCAGATAACCTGTAACCCATTTAGGCTTATATAATATGTGCAAGAAGTTTGCAACGTTTATTTGCAACGATTTTTAATAAAATATCATTTCGTCCATCTACAATCGAAATCAGAACTTTAATGTATATCAGTGCGATATAAAATGAAATAATTAATGTTTTCGTTTACTTTCTTCGTTAGAAGTATAACTTTTTCGATTGAAAATTTATGGAGTTTGGAATTCGTTGCAAATAAACGTCGCAAACTTCCGGCGCGACATATAATACTTCGAAGGTTTAGCTTCCTACTTGAAATCCCAACTGGCCTGTTCCAGAATGCTCCTATATACGATCATCAATAACATGGGCACCTTTATGAAAACCCATTTGGGATTTTGAATATAAACCAAATCATCTAGGAACCTATCTAGGCTTCTATATAACTACAAGGACAGAAATATCATAGATTGAAACAATACAAATTTCCCTAGAATCATACTATGAAGGTGGAGTTTTTTGATTTTATGAGCGCCATCGTTTTATCCGATGGTACTCGTGGTATCAAACGATCGGCTATGGATTGATTTAATGAATGCCATCGGATAAAACGTTGGCACTCATAAAATCAAAAAACTCCACCTTCATAGTATAAATCTATGAAAGATTTCATCGTTTCAATCTATGATATTTTTTTTGTGTACAATTCAATTATATCTGAACTAGATGGATCCTAGAATTTCAGATAGTCTGCAATCCTATTTACACTGAGAAAACCATATTGTAACCCCCACGACACATGTTGCAACGTGCACAATTTCATATAATAAATTGTTTACAATATCGTATCTCATTTAACTTCAGCCAATGACATTGTTAGATTCCTTTATCTTGACCAACAAGCATGCTGGAAATTTAACAATCCATTTTGTGAAATTTTGTACGATATCGTTTTCTTGGTATACGTTCACTCACAAAAAGGATGCATTATGTGAAGAAAAATTTGCTTGGTTCAAGACAAAACGTAACTTGATATTTTGCCAAGAATAAATGTTCTTGAGCCAAGAAAACTTTCTTGATACTGAGAGATACTGAGTGGTTAAGCCGAGAAAAAAATGTCTTGACAAACTAAAATTAGTGATTCTTGAAAGATTTTAGTCAGTGCTCCAACTATATTCCTACGTAGATTCCTAAATCAAATTCCTACATGCAACTCTAAACACTCAATTATGCATTTTATATAGAAAACTATATTTCGCTACAGAACACTGTAAAAAAAGAATGTAAAATTATACTACCCATCATGTAAAATTAAAGTAAAAGTGTAAAAGCTAGCCAATAAAATTGCTTCCTTTTGAAAAGCAGTGATTTCATTGGTTAGCTTTTCCACTTTTACTGCAATTTTACATGATAATCTAGTGTGACTTTACATTCTTTTTCTACAGTGAACAAACGTTGAAACGTTGACTGACAGTTTCTTTAAACGAAAATCTTGCAGGATTTGGTGTCAGTGGTCGGTGGCATGATCGGCGCCCTTCGCATCCCCGAGAAGTGGATTCCCGGCCAGGTGGATCTGATGCTCAACTCCCACAACATAATGCACGTGATGGTCGTGCTGGCGGTCTGCTCGATGCACGCGGCCACTTTGCAGGACCTCGCGTGGATGGCCGATCCCTCCGTTTGTGTGCCGTTCAAGTCCACCGCGTCGAGTCTCGATGAACTGTGATCCAGCCGCGAACCAGAGCTTCACCGTAATCTGTGATTTAATTTAAGCCAGCCGAGACGGACGGGGTGATTTTTGCAGCAATTCATCACCACGCGCAATAATGCGCTGATTTAAAAGCAGGGCCCGGCCGATGCCACGTTTGCTCATTCTTCCATTCCAGTCTTTTGATAATTCAAAATCCTCTCACTGTATAGTGTCCGCTTGTTTAAAGAAACTTCCTTGTGAGATGGTCAAAGTTAGAAAATAATGTTTAATTTGTTGTTATTATTATTATTATTATTATTATTATTCTTATTATTATTATTATTATAATTATTATTATTACTACTATTATTATTCTTATTATTTATTGTAAAATGTATCAATATATATATCAACACTCAGAAAAGTGTACCGTTAAATTTTACTGTTAAAACAGTATTTGAGATGTATTAAGCATAAAAAGTGTAGTATTCAGTGTGTGTAAGCTCTAATTTTTACGGTTTTCAAAAAAAAAAATGTAGTGTTTACACATTAAATACTACCCTTTTTATACATAATACATCTCAAATACTGTTTTAACAGTAAAATTTAGTGGTACATTTTTCTGTGTGAACATTCATTCGTTTTTGTCAACTATATTTTTGTCGTGGACTATTTTTCAAAATTGAAAAAAAATTTGTATCAATGTATTTACATTACATCAAAACGTAAGACAAATATAAGAAGCGAACAAAAATCAATTGTTGATCATTAATTATCAATTACACAGGGAAGTCTTCTTAAATTGCTGTCCGGCCTCTTAATTACTTTGAACGATTGTAAAGAAGTAACGATGACACTCAAAATTTCAATTTTCTAATGAAACGCAAACTGAAATAAAAGATTCGCAAAAACAGTAACTGCACTGTTATTTGCGCTTCATTCAACTTTGCGATCGATAAAAAATTGTACCTTTTGAGACACGTAATGAATTTCTTGTCTTGTGTCATCTCGCGATACATGATTTTCAATTTTCAACCAAAAACATATAACGGGTTTAATCGCTGCTGAATGAAATTACAGTTTAGCAAAAGAAAAAGCTGACTTTCCGACGAAAGTTCGTCAAAGTAATTCAAGTTGATCGCTTGTTTCCTTGTAATTCACCGAAAAGTCCGTTCCATTTTCTTGCCGCGTCGCTTCTCCGCGGAGCTCAAATTCTCTCACTATCTTTGTCTTTCTATCGTACACGTTAAATCTCAATGAACGACTCGAGTCACCGCGTAACCAGTAATACTCAATCGAATGGTTTCTACGTCAAACAAACCAAAGCATCGTACAATTTGCCTTGCCTGTTAATTTGTAAGACACTTTGCGATAGAATTCTTCCATCGTTGAACTGCGAATCGAATGATATTTGCGCGTTCCATTATTTTTTCATCTTGGAAAAAAAAAAAATATGTATACGACCGTTTTCTCTGCACTGATGAATTATTCTATTCGAATTACTATCTTTCTGGTAAATAAGAATTCACTCAAGTGAAAAAAAAAGTGAAATACTAATGTAATATAGTTTTATTAATAATCATTCTATCCGTTTTCACGTATTTCAGGTTTCCAACGTTTATAAGTAAACGAAAATCAAATATGATAAAACTGTTTCGAATCTAAAAGCAACATCACTTGATTGTGTTAAAATAAATTTGCAAGTATTAATTTATTCAATAATCACTCTAATCAAATGATAATCATATATTGCAGGAAGTTTGCAACGGATTTCAACTTAGATAAATTTTGAATCGAAAATAATATATTTCTAACAAAAAAAGTAGATGAAAAAATTAAACTATTGATTTTTTATCGTACCGATATAAATTCAAGTTTCGATTTTGATTTCCCATGCCCAAAATTGTATTTTTTTTTTTTTAAATTCGTTGCAAATTTCTTGCACATCATGCATGAATATATTTTATTTTCTTACATTTCATTCGACTTTTTCTTTACTAATATAATAATATAATAAACGTTGAAAACTTTGTATACATCACACTATACATACACTAACTTTGCGAATCCAAAAACTTTTATTTGCACATTTCCATAGATTGAATTATTTTCTAAACCGTAGCCTTATAAACTTGCTCTTACTCCAAAGGTAGTAATTTTGACCACCAGTGACAGATTTGTTAAACAGTCCGCTTCGTCGAAATGGACTTTGCGAAAAGTGGGCTTGCGTTCCGAAAATGCGTTGACTAGTTGTATTTTAAGGGAAGAGCGTTTCTCGCGATAACGTCCATCGAACACATATCCATTGTTAAAATAGCGCCAAAATTATCGGAGAGGATATCCTAAGTACTTGGCCGATAGGAGAGATACACTGAAAATAAAGGAGAAGGCATTTAATGCAACGATATTTGGTGATAAGAAAAGTGGTATGTTTTAAGAATAGTTGGGAAAGCAATACAAACTTCGCTGCTGATTTCTCTCAGTGAAAAAATAATTGTCAACAAATTACTCATCAAATGAAGAAGTCGGATAATTATTGCAATTTTGTTACTTAAAGTCGCTGCTATTCACAGTAGTTTCTCGAAGCCTACTTTAACGATCGCGTTAGGATAATAATAATAATAATTTTAATTAAAAATTAAATGATTCTGAAACGTAGGATTAGTATGTATTCTGAAATATACCACGATTCTTTCTGAATGCATATTGATTCGTAAATCAATTTTAATCTAAAATTTGCAACGAAAAAAAAAAAAGAATATATATATACATACATATATATTGATTATTGAGATGATAAAATCACTTGTTCGTCATGCTACTATTTCCTGGCGGTAAAACGAAAAATATGTTGACGATGAATTACAGACAATTTTAACACATT
>JABFOV010002303.1:0-20500 GCA_022817685.1 Aradophagus sp. ZL-2020 | reverse complement strand
AAACCGAGAGATTGTTTGACTTTGTCTGTTTCACTAATTTATATGATTGGTTTTTAGTGTGTCCTTCAAAGAGGTTTCCAGTCTTGAAACAATACTGATTCACTATTTTATTTTTCCCAGTGTAGTGGCTAAGTACAAAATTATTCATTCATTCATAAATTTTGTTACAGATGTATGAACGTAACCTACCATTATATAGAATGTGAGAACGTTCGCAAAACGATTTACAAGAAATTTGTGGTTCTCAATAAATGATAGATGGCGTCCTAAAAACTGTCAGTTGAGTAACCGCAACCACTGCGGTAAAGTAAAATTCTGTAAAAAATATGCAAAAGACATGTAACTTAAATTTAGTTTGAAAGAAAACGGCTATAATTTTAGAAAAAATGAGCAATTCAATCCAGTTATTGAATTGCGAAAAATATTTTATTTATCGAATTAAAACTGATTTGAAGTGACATATTATTCAAGGATGAACCTTGTTTCAAGAAGGTACAAGTACTTTTAATAACTAATCCATTCCTTTTTTGTAAATTCTTAGATGAGAAATGTTTCTTAGGTTATATTTCTATATTTGTTCTACTTTCAAATAACGAACATAAACATTTTATATTTACAGATTTTTTGGACAATAGTTGAAGGAAATTTTAAAAGGATTAAAATTATTATTTCAACCATGACAGACATTTTAGCAATTTGTATTATTTGTTTTATTCTGTATTATTGTTTTACTTGGTAAGTAAATTCCTATATGAGTATCATTAATCATTGATAAAGAAAATTTAATAACTTTACATTTTTTTATATAATTTTTTCATTTTTATTTATGTATTTGTTTACTTTGTTTACTATTTTATCTGATTATAACGTGAATGTTTCAGGTTCATTCCAAGACTAGTAGCTTGGCTTGTCAAACGGCGTTACAAAATCCATATGCAAGTTGGTCATATATCTCTACCATATTTTATTTTGAGAGATGTGAATATTTCTAAAAATGGCTATACTGTCGTAAGTGTTTAATAAATATCCAAATGTTGTTAATAATCCAAATATTTAGATACTACATAGACAATCACTAAGTAATTACTACTTCTGTTAAATAAAAATATATTTGGATGCCTTTATATAATAATTCATTGTGATGTACGTTAAATAAATTTTTCTATTTCTTTGCTTTTAGCAAATTGAAGAAATTAGTATGCGGAGCAGTTTATTCAGCAGCGATGTTGCTAAATTACTAGCTGTAGTTATGAAAGGAGTAAGAATTAACAAAGATATTATAATGCAAGAATATGAAAAGCAACATGTTAGCAAGAAATATGATTTTCGAAATAAAAAAATTCCACCTATAATTATAACTTTTGTACAGGTAAATCATTTAGTATAATATAAAAATTTAAAACTATCATAATTGTAAGAACCTAAGATAAATCTGAATTGTGATTTAAACATAACAAGGTTTTAAAATATATTAAATTGACAATTGCGTATAAAAATCTAATAATATTAATGATTTTCCATTTAGTTTATGGCTGTAAACATCGAAAATCTGAGTTTGTTAGCTCTTGGGAATGGATGGTTGGCTAGTTGCAGTGCTGAAAGTCTTAGATTAGATGGTAGTATTGTTCTTGGTGCTCACGTTTTACTTGCTTCTGCGAGTGTTACTGGCGGTGCAATGAAATTATTGCGCCATGCTTCAGATGCGTGTCTAGCACAAATGGGTTTTGCTGGTACCATTGAAGCTACTCTCAAAATTAAGGAGGAAATGTCTGTTGAAGTGAGTTTTGTAAAAACATTGACAGTTAATTGCATATATTACTGTTTTATTAATAATATTGCATATGGTTTTGGATATAAATCTCTTAACTCTCATTTTCAGAAATTATTTGTGACAATAACACAAACCGAAGGTTCAGGAGGAGCAGATCTTCTTCAATTTTTGAAGGACCGAAAATCATTGTCAACAACTGTACATCATTCAGAAACACCAACTCAATTTACTGAAGACTTGTTACCGAGATTGGCGCCAATTTTGCCAAAGGTTATTGATCAATAATTAATAATTCTTTTAAAGCAGATTTATCAAACACAGCATAGTAATAAATAATAGTCTGCTAGTCTAATATTTAAATAATATCATTGCATATTCATTTAAAAAATATAATTGTGATATACATGTAAATGTACTTTTCAATTTGCAGAACTTGACATTGAAATTAGGAAATTCGTCACTTATTGTTGGCCGAGAAGATGGTTCAAAAATGGGATTGGAATGTACTGTTAAACAGTTACAAATTAATTCGAGCTTTCAAGCTACTGACTTTCAGTTATATTTTGCAATTAATATGGATGGTTTTTCTGTTCGTGGAAAGCATCCTGTATTTTGTCTTAAAAATTTATCTATAGAAGCTGAGGTACTTAAAATTGTATTATTTAAACATATTTAAAGATGTGTTTGGACAGATGTTTATTTTGTTCCATTCTATGCACTAATATAATTGCAATTGTGTCTGACGTTTTCTAAGTAATTGTAATGAATACAGCTTTAATATTAATGTTAATTATTTAATTAATTTCAGATTAAGGAAAGAGTATTAAAAATTACTACTCAAATGAATAATTTATCTGCAACTTATGATCACGCGGATTGGGAAATTATACTTTTGAGTGTAGCTCGAGATATACAGTCCCCAGATGCTGACATTGCTTCTGAACAACGATTGCCTCGTTTTGAATTACATACCGTCACTGAATTATATGATGGATTATTAATTGTAAAATTATCCGATACACAAGAAGCTGCTTGCAATGTGACACATGTCAAATTTTCCACCAGTAAATTGATAGGTTCGAATAAAATTATTAAATACAGAAGTGAAAGTGTTTATTGTAATTAATAACATTATAGAAATTATTTAAATTAATATTAAACCTATATTTTAGATAAAACAGATGGTTTCAACACTGAATTAGTTATGGAAGCTTTGTGTTGTTCATTGAATGGTCTCAGTAACTGTGTTTCTGACTCCGAGTATAGCTGGGGCAATCCACTTTCCATAGGAGTTTTTTTAGCGACAACTCGCAGTAATGCTGTTGGAATAGTCGTTGATGCGTTGCGAACTGAATGGAGTTTGGAACTATCCAAGTTTCTTGAACAAGGAATAACGTAAGATTAATCTTTTTTTTTTTTATTACTGACTTGAGAAAGATTATTCTCTTTAGGATAGCCTGCAGTAAGCACCCCTATTTTCCCCTTAAATGTTGTATGTATAAAAGACTTAATAATTAATATTGTTTTTTTTTTTTTTTTAGATATTGGAATGAACACAAAGATATATTCTCCAAGCGAAAAACACAAAAGCATAAAGAGAAAATGCAACTAAATTTGAAAGTATCAAATTCTAATTTGTTCTTCATAGCAGAAAATAAGTGTGAGTATAAAAATTCAAGCAACTAAATCTATGTGGACATTTTTAATACAATATTTTGCATTTCATGTATTGTTTGATTTGTTTTAGTGGCGATAATGATCCGGCTAGATCTCGCAAATGTGGAACACAGTTTGAAACGTTTCGTTGGTGTGACAGAAGGAGTTTTCGCAATTACTTTAAATAAAAATGATCCCGTTGTATGCGAACATGCACAGGATTTAATTCGTCCATTTTTAACAATAAGAAAATGTAAATCGGCCATTACTTCTGATGCTATTAATATCAGCTTAGATGGTACTAACATGGTGTGGAGTCCAAACTTACATTTACGACTCCTACTCCTATGGCTGGAGTCATCTAGTTTTAGAGATATTATTTCCAGTGAATCTCAAGAGACCAACATTGAAAGTGAGTTTTACTGTATTAGTAAAATTCTATAATTATCCTATATATTCCGTTTTTTTTTTTTTGTTATGATATGACATAAAAGTTTTAAAAAGCAAATTGTTTAATGTATTATTAAATTTGCGATTTAGCGAAAAAAGTATCTCGGACAGTGGACATACTAGCAACAAATGGAATAACTCTGGGAATCGAAATTTCTAAGCAACACTTTCTTGAATTGTCGTCGGATCATTTACGGTGGACAAGGAACGATTGGCGTCTAAATTATTTACGAGCCACTCTTAACAATGCGGATATAGTTATGATCGAAGGTTTCAATGTAACCCGTTTAGAAGACAATCAAGATGTAAGAATAGAGAGACAAAACAACGAGGGTTTTGAATTGGAATGGAACAAAACTTGGGCAGTAAATGTTGAATCTGTCAAGATTTGCTTCCCACATGAACACCAGTTTACCGAAGCAATACAAAATAAGCTGTTAAGCATAAGAAAATGGTTAAGAGAAATTCATTCGAAAGGAGTCAAGCGTGATCACGTTCTACCAAGTGATCTGATTATCAAAGTTAGTTTCTCAAAAATAAAATTATATAAATACTTTAATTACATTGCGTTAAATCATTATTCATGTAATTACATAATGTTTCCGTTTCAGATAAAAGAATGTATCTTCGAAGTCAGTGACGATCCATTCGAAATACGCCTGCGCGATAATTATGAACTACTTGAAGATGAGTATAAAGAAAGTTTAAAACGTCAAGCTATGTTGGACGCCAAAGTACAAAAGCTATATAAGGAACGTTTCCTATTGTCTCAGGGCAAAGTAGAAGAATTATATGCAAGTTTAAACAAAAAGAATGCTGAAATTTATGTACAAAGATGGAAGCAAATGCAGCGTGCTGGACCAGCGCGGACGACACTGTTTGCTTGGACTATGCAAGATTTAGAAATAATGATTCTCGCAGATCCTTCGATTGATGGAACGGAGAAAGCGACAGTGGCATTACGTGAAATGGATCCTGAGACTCCATGGCCTGAAGATGGCCTAGAGTTTAGCACTCTTTGGGTGCGGGGTATCATGATTAAATGTGTAGAATGGAAGTTACAGTTACGTGATTTTCCACAACCGTTGTTGTTAGTTCAAGAACTAAGTATTTGGGGAAGATTAGCTGGTGCAGAAGCACTGGCGCCACCTAGAGCTAGAAGAAC
Source organism: Aradophagus sp. ZL-2020 (assembly GCA_022817685.1). Classification (NCBI taxonomy): domain Eukaryota; kingdom Metazoa; phylum Arthropoda; class Insecta; order Hymenoptera; family Scelionidae; genus Aradophagus; species Aradophagus sp. ZL-2020. The sequence continues at coordinate 15,458 of JABFOV010002303.1, read as the reverse complement.
AGTTACAATTGGTAAGTTGTGTTTATCAAAATCATATTTCCTCATTAGTTAAGCATTCGTCAATCGTATTTTTGGTCAAAATATATGTTTAAATGTAAAAAAAATGTAATCTGACGATGAGCTTTAAAATTTAAATTCTTTTCGGTCATGTGTGTTATCCGAATATTTACAGAGATTGGTTCACCATGGGAAGATGTTGTAATTGAAAGAGGGATGACGTCTATGAAATACTATCATGATCTGAACTGGGATATTGATAAATTTAGGTATGCTTTTGGTCCTTGTTGGGAACCAGTGATTGCACAATGTAATTTGAGTTTCGAAAAAATCATACATCCATCAAGAGACCCAAGTCCACCGTTGCCATTCTGGGACAAGATGAGATTGATGCTGCACGGAAGATTAACTCTTTGTGTAAAACAATTGATAGTATTACTACACGCCTCTCTAGATCCTTACAATACTACTGAAGAAATGGAACTGACATGGTTTGGTCTCGAACTTGATTGGACTCAGGGGAAAGTCATTGTTAAAGGAGACTTGGATGTTTATGTAAGAACTGCAAGCAAATACGACGATTGCAGGTATAAACTTTTGTTCAGGATAATTTAAATTATTTAAGTGATATATTAAATAAATAAACTTGTATTCTTGTATTATTTATTTTTATTTTTTTAAAATTAATTTAGGTTACTTCATTTGCCAAATGTGCGTCTCAGCATAAAACTGGATTGGGTGTGCTTAAGCGACATATGCGATCACCATTTAGCAATTCCATGTGCACCTGACAAGCTTCCCGAATATTCAAGCAATCAAGAACATGATTCTTTTCGCGCATTCCGCTCTCAAAACTTGAATGTTAATCTTTCATTGGAAACCAAACCAACCGGATCACCCACGTTAACCAATGCACCCACCGCTGTTTTATATGGCAGCACGCTTAGGTGGTTCGAGAATCTTAAATTCATACTTTCTGGTGCTACGAGGCCAACAAGAAAAGGCCCGTTGTTCAAGAATATGCGTCCTCGAAAAAAGCAGTTGAGCAGGCATTACAAGAATGTGAGACTCACGCTAGGATTTCACAGATTTCACGTGAGCTATTGGATGTCGTTCGCCATGCAACGTGGATTCGAAGTCACAGGTGGTAGGGTGACTTGCAGCTCGGAACATAATCTGGTGCTTCACCCAGTTGGTGATGGACTTATTCACAGGCCTCGAGCGGAATGGTCTGTCAGTTATATGAACTGTCAGTTAAGCGATGCCGAAATCTGGCTGAAAAGCGCTTTGCAGGAACAAATCGCACCGCTTAAGCAGCCGGTCGAAAAATGTTACTGCTTAAGTGTTACCAGGGTCAGTTATGGAAGAGAAGCTATGGTCACTGGTGTACGCGGAGGTACGCCAATACATCGTCTCGTCGTAGATAATTTAAAAGGCGCCTGGACTAAGACCAATCGGTATTATTATAATATGCATTTTTCATAACAGCTTAATCCATCTAGGAATTCCAATCAATTTCTGATTAAATATCTATTTAGTTGAATTCTTAAGTAGATTCTTGCCTTGAATTTCTGTGTATCATTCCAGATGGACATTTTTATGAAATTATGTCTATATATTTTATTAATCCCCAATTCTCTGTAACTTGTTTTTCATTCTTTTTCATATTACTCACAACAGAGACGTCGCATTCGCACTCTTTGATTCATTCATGAAAACTCAACAACTAAAAAAGAACCTTTCGACTGCGGCTCTTAAAGGTTTTCATAGAGAGAGTAATTTGACACCTCATAAAAACCGAACCAGAAGTATTGAATCGCAGAGTACTCCAACGCAAGTTACGCCTTCTACTTCTACAAAATCTCATCAAGGCGAAGCAGTAGGAATGCTACAGCGTCTTATAGCGGAGGCTGCGAACAAACCAGTTGCGTTTAGTGACGACTCAACAGTTCAGACTAGAGAACAGAAACTTCGAGGACCAGACGCTTGTCCGGAAGACGACGTTGTGCACAATAATTGGAACAGTACGTTTATCATTTGTAGATTTCACCAATTTCATATGATTTATTTACTAAAAACGAATTGTGTTACAAACATTAATTTTTACAGTTTCCCTTGTAAATAGTCAAGTACTTTTAAAAGGTATTGAAACCCGAGGTTACGTTATTTTATCAGCAGCAAAGGCTGAAATTTTGCAAAGAGTGCATCGTCCAGTTTGGCGAGAAAGAACTCTTGTTTCGAAAACCTCGTGGGTAGGAACACTAGAATGCATGCAATATTATGCTACAGTGAGCGCTAATATCGACGATAACATTGACGACAACATCATGTGGTTAACTTTAGATAATATACAGGTAACATAAAAATATTGATTCTTCTTTTTAATTTACTTGTGATATAATAATTAATGCATAATTAAATGCAATTTTCCAGTCAATCGACATATCTATTAATTTATTTAAAGACATAAATATATATTTAATACATCGTACTTTACAGGAAAGAGATTCGACAGTAATTGAAGGATTACCCGATGTTCCTGCTCTTGTTGGGTCTGGCCAAAGTGTAGGGGGCGTTGTAAGCGAAACTGTAGGAGGTGGTGAGGGTCCTCAGCATCAATTGCAACGTATTGTCTCACGTTGTAATTGTGAATTCTACTATATTGGATATGGTCAAGCTCTCGATGGAGGATTTTTTGACCAAGTTCCACCACCGCCAGGTGAAGAGGTCAGTTTTGAATTAAATTATCATTTTAAATATAAAGAGAAAATAAGACAAATGTTACTGCTTATCTGTAACTGTTTATCTTAATTCTCTGTGAACTTTTATGGGATCTGAATTATAGGTGAGCTTATGGGAACGCAAAGAATTCTCCGCTGCAGACACATTTACACTTATGCACCATGATCTTGACGTATGCACCAATTCGCTGCAGTACGCTATGATTTTGGATATTGTCAATAATCTTCTTCTTTATGTTGAACCACGACGTAAAGAAATACTCGAAAAGCTTCAGCGAATGCGTTTTCAATTACAACTCCAATCTGAAGAAGATCAGAAAAAACCGATTCAACAACTGCAAAACACAGTGCGCGGTTTGGTTGCCAATTTACGTAGTTTAGAGCGTGAGACATATCTATTGCAAAAAGCGTTAGTTGAGGAATCATCCGAGGAATTGTTGAAAGAAATTGAGAGCTTAGAAAAGAGAGTATTTCAATGCAAGGAAAAGTTGAGTGCCAAAGCAGAGGAACTCAATGTAATGTTGAGTTGCTACAAAGAAACTACTACACCGGCCGTGGCGTCGACTACATTGAAAGATAAGCCAGCTGCTGTGGCGCGCACAGCTGAAATTTGCTTTAAGCATGCGCAGTGGCGACTGACTGATGCAGATGGTCAATTAGGAATTGCGGACCTTGTGCTGACGAATTTCTTGTATACAAAAACAAGCAAAACTGATGATTCGGTGGAACATTTATTGGAATTAGGTTACGTAAAGATGACCAACTTGCTGCCCAATCAAATTTATACTGATGTATTAACACCTACGGAATTACAGAGCAATATGCCGGTTGACAGGCAAAGGGCTCTTAGAGTGTTCTGCAGGGAGAAAGCTCCTGTTGCAGGCATATCAGTGAAAGAGCATTTTGAAATCAATGTTGTGCCTCTTACTATTGGTAAGTAAAATAAAATAATATTTCCTATGGTAAACGTTTTCAAATATGTGCTTCTATCTTTTTTTAAGGTGCTTAGAATTATATATTTACAATATTAATCGCATATAACAGAATTTTACAGAAATTAGATAGAACTTTTTATATATTTGCATAAAATCTATACTTTTTTAACATACAATATGCATCAATTTTTGGTTGCTAGGTTTGACAAAGAAATTTTTCAATACTATGTTAAAATTTTGCTTTCCTGAACGAGATCCCGAGGGTATTGAAGAACCTCCAGCACCACAGAGGGAATCTTCTTTTTATGTACCAATAGAACGTAGAGAAGATGTCGAGAAAATGAAAGAAAGGGCAGATAAAAATAAATTATTCATATATATTAAAATCCCTGAAGTACCCGTCCGTGTATCTTATAAGGTTTGTTGGTAACATATATTTTCACATATTTACTGTATTAAATAATAGTAAGCTTTCAATAAATAGATTGCAATATTACAGGGAAATAAAGAGAAAAATTTGGAAGACGTGCGAGATTTTGCTTTAGTCATCCCTACATTAGAATATCATAATGTGACCTGGACATGGTTGGATTTACTTTTGGCAATGAAAAGTGATTCTCGACGAGTTATACTTAGTCAAGCGATTAAGCAAAAATTACAAATTAAACCTCGTGGACCGCAGGAGGAAACAACGCCTCAAGAAGAGGATAAAGCTCGACTTTTGTTAGGCACTCGTCATTTACCAGGTGAAGCTAAAAAGAAAAGCGTGTTTAAATTTAAATAATAATAATAATTTCTTTTTCATCCAGCACGTTAGGTTTTGAATGATTTATAATAAGTAAAAAAATATTTATTCATGTGAATAATGTATAGTTAATTGTAACAATTCAAAGTGAGTGTTACAGTTAAATTCAAATCAGTGTTTTCACTATCATTTGTAAATATATTTATTACTGTTGAAATGTTGATTATTCAATTGCTTTAGGCATTTACAAGACAGTTTTAAGAAAATATTTTTTTATTTATACAGTGTACATTTGCTGTTGTGAAATTTTAAACGTCACATTATTTGTAATTTGAAAAGATGAAAATAAATTAAATTTAATTTATATTCAACTGACAAATTTATTTGAAATAAAAATATCATATAAATTTAATATTTGTTACTAAGTTCGAATTTAAAATTTAAAAAAAGCTTTAATTTTCAATACTTGCATCACTGCAGTCTATTTGCAAGAAGATTCAGATCTATAAACGAAGAACGTTTTACCAAACTTAACTCATACTCTTTTTACGCAGAACTCCGGGACTAAAAATCCCGCTTCATACAATAATTGCATGCAATAAAGAAAAAGAATAATAAAAAAATGCAAATGAAAATAAAAATAGTACATTACTTAACTAGTGAGGGAAGGTAATGTCAACCTGACACTCGTCATTATTTTCCTTTGTCGTTAAATAATGTACTAATATTGCACCATGAAATGTTCAACTATTATGAAATATGTAGAAAGAAAATGATTGATTACAGTGTATATAATAAGTCTCTGAGCAGTATTCCCTCCAATAATTGAATGTTTCACAACATAAAGTAGTAAAATATGACATATGAATTTATAATATTTTTAAATTAAATCATAAGACGTATTGCTGACACCAAAAATATTGGAGGTGATTACAGCTCAACAAATTAACAAAATGATTTTTAAAAACCCTAATAACAAATATTTTAGTACAAACATTTTGAAAAGTATACAATTTTTATACAAATACGTAATTGTTTCAGTTATATAAAAGAATTTGAAAAATTACTAATGGTGATAATAAAATTTTGAATAAAAAAGGTATCACTTAATGTAAACAAATGCATTTTACTTTAAAAAGAATGAAAAGAAATTATTTACTGAAATGCATCGAAACTGATGTAGAGTATTAAGTCTTATAAATATATTAAAAAAAAAAAGAAAAAAAAAATTTAGGTTATCGATATTCTTCCACGTCGTCCGCAGCTGTGTTCACAATTCGTTCCTCATCTACTGCAGGTGGCTGATGACGACACAAACGATATTGACATTTTTTTAATAGTTGGGGAATAAAAACATTGTTGTAACAGCACATTCCCACAAGTAATACTCCAAAACCAATTAACTGAAAATTGAATTTGACATTAAAAAAATTGATCTTTTTCTCCATATGTAACTTTGTTAGACGTTCACGTGAAAATTCTAAGAATCAATTGTATTCGCTGGTAAAAAAAACTTTTTAACTTTTTTAATCATTTCTACAAATGGTATAACAGCAGTTTTTAATGAATAATTATTTACCTGTAAATAATGAAATTTTTGCCAGAAAAAAGCCAAAGAGAACATCCAGATAAATAGTGTTCGGACACTGTCCAGTACCACCCTTGTTGTAGCATTCAATTCTTTGGTAACACTGATTCCAGCAAAATTAAAGAAAGCAATACTCAATGTGATTCCTGCGAATAAATGATAAAGTTACATTATTAAACACAAAAGAAAATAGTTTCCACATTGACATCTACAGTATTGACTGAGTTTGTTTTGCAAAACAATTCATGCATATTCATTGTTATACATATCGATTTGATTTATAATTTACTTTGTATAGTTTCAAGTAAAAATAATGAAAAGTTATTAACAATAAACTTTCGAACTTTTTAAATTTTCTCAAGTTCACTTAATATTCTTCGAATTTTTAATATCAACAGAAAGAAAAAGATAATCGTAACGTTTATTTGCATATTATATACCAGTAATTGCGACAAGAAGTCTTCCACTATGTCCTATTTGTACAAAAGCGTCAACAGTGGCCTCTAAAGTACCTCGAGCATTGTCAGCAAAGGGAGGATCTGCATGAATATAATTCAGAGGTATCATAGCCAAACAGACTGCTAAAAACCCGAAAATACCTACAACAATTATCATTTATTATTTCAAAAATATGTGATAGTTATTAATATGATGTGAGTAAACTGCCAAAGCCACATGTTTTAAAAATGGATAGAGTAGCAAGTCTTTTATGTGTTTTGAAGACAGTGTTTTCATGATGGCGCTTCGATCTGAGTGGTTTTTAGATATAAATGCACATGAATAAATTTTGTAAAATTCGTTATTAAGATATTTTTTTCCAAATTCAACTAACTTGGTTTAAATAATACTAAGAAAGTATTTTTATATTAATTAATACTGATGATGTTTTATTCATCTAAAACAATTTGATCACTCAGTGAAATGGAGAAAATTCGAGTTTAATAGGCTAAAACAATAGTTACCTTCCCATCCCACAGCTTGCAAAGCAGGGATGTCTTGACTATTAATAAACTTTTCTTCAACAACCATTTGTGTTGCAGTTAAAACCTAATAATCATATTGTTTAAACATTAGTAATGTATATGTTGCAATAAATATCAGTAAAAATTATCAGAAAAATATAATGAAAAAAGTTCAAAAATACCTGTGCACAAATTATCAACAAATCACCAGTTAAAATTGAATTTGTATTTACATCCTTGTCATCTTTCATAATAAAGTCGCTGGCTCCTACTAAAATAAGTCCTGAGATGACAAGTGTGATTCCCGACCATTCTTTTATACCGAATCTTCTTTCTAAGAAACCCATTGATAAAATGCCGGTAAACACAATTAGAGCTCCTCGTAGCATTTGGAAGCTGCTGGCATAAGTTAAGTTTAAGCCAACGTACATCGTTGAGGTTGCAGTCATGTCTAATAATGCAGGAATCGCGAAAATAAGAGGGTTGAAATTACGAGAACCTTTGGTGAGGGGATTATTGTCTACCGAACCATCCTGAAATTGTATCAATAGAAATTAGTGTTAGAAGATTAAAATTATGCTGCATAAAAATTAATAAGTCATAATTAATAATAAGAGTTTACCATTTTTCGTGCTTCATATGTGTATATGATTTTGAAAACGAGCAAACATAACATTTCTCCAAGAAACATGAATGCAGATTGCATAAATGGGTGATCAAATTTCCGAACCACACCATCTTGTCCTTCCACCTCGATTTTGTCTGCATATCTGCATATGAATAATAATATAAATAAATATGTTACTCAAAATTGAAATTTCTTATAAATAAAATGACAATTACAATTTAGACTTTCTTTAAAAAAAAAAAAAAGAAAATTATTATAGAAACAAGTAAATTCTTGATTAGAAATCCAAGATACAATCATTTATTAATTATGATAACAAAGAATGTACCACAATCATTGATAACATTTTATTTAAATTAAAATTATGTTGAAATCATTTACAAAAATAAAAAAATTTCCTTCTTGATGACACATTGCAGATAAATTGCTTTTACGTCAATAGTAAATTTAAAATTAATTGTCTACTTACTTAACTGACAGAGTATTAAAAGAACCAGTGATAACCATAAGTACTGCTAAAAATAGTTGATAACGCGACCAGGCCATTTTGGCAATATTTCGATGATGACTGATTTGTTAAAGTTTTCTATAATTTAAAATTTAATGTTTATGTAAATATTAGTTGGTAGAATTAATTTAAATACACTTGTTAATCATTACAAAAAAATGAATATGTTTGTTGTGAATGTTTGAAATCAGTTAAAAAATTTAAAATAAAATTTAAATTACTTTGAAATACCTCTAGTTGCAAAATCCATTTTTATATTATTAAAATTCTACAATTTTAAACAATTTTTCTCGAAATTAACATGTTCTACTAAATAAACAAAATATAATTTGCAAACTAACGGAAATTATTTCTTGATCCAAAAGTTTCATTTCTAATTACTGACACCTTTAACAAATACATTCTTAAATTTCATCTGAGAATTCATCACATTATCTTTTCCTTTAACGCGAGATTATTAAAACTGCGTACGGTTGCATTATTCATTATAATGATAACAATGATTTCTGTCAAACACTACAGACTACTTGTCTACTTTCTTTATAGCTTTGTATTTTTTTCATTTATTTTTATATACATTTTATATAAAAATTTGTAGTTCTATTCTTGTACAGAAATGTTTTTACAAATATTGGCATGTATACGATAAACACAAAATTAAAAACCATACCTGTCAGATACATTCACGCATACGCACTAATATTAAATTTTGAACATATTCCAAAATCACTTGTTTAACAATAAAATTCAGATTTGGCAATTTTTCGCTGGTATAATCAAATTTGTTATGTACAATAAATTTTCCCTTAATAGAATATATTAAATATTGTCAAAATTATGCAGACTCTCACAGATGAGTCATCTTGTGAATTTCATTGTTTAAATCCAACAAATGCAGTTAATTTTTAAAGAGATTGTACAGCTGTCTTTTAGCTGACTGAGACTGACATTAGATATTAAAGCTTACATTTATCTTTGTCTAAACACGATTTCATATACTGTCTTCATCTTATTTAACTACATTCTGTCTAGTTTATTATTTCGGATTCTAATAGTGCATTTAGATATTATTATCCCTAGCACAAGGAACTAGCTGAACTCGTATTTATTAATTTTTGTCTTTATTCCAACTGCATTCTGTAATAGGAGAAAAAGAGATAGATGTTTTCCTCCCGGCATCCAACGTTGCCAGTCAACAAGAATAAAAGAAGATCATAGACACCATATAAAATGCATTGAGGACCTCAATTTGAAATAGCAATCATTTAGGGTCAGGTTCATGAAAACAAGGATCTCCAAAACGAAAACATAGTGCCAACATTGAGGAATGCATGATTGAGCATCACTTTGACACTTCGAGCAGAACGCATTTATATTAAATAAATGTAATTATCTTTTTTTAATTTTTAATTGCAATAAGAAATAAGTAATTAATTAAATAGTGAGTACAATAACGAAAATTCCTTACGAATTACTTATTTCTCATTGCAATTGACAATTAAAAAAAGATAATTACATTTATTTATTGGTAACTCAGTTTTTTAATACATACTTTTATTTATTATCAAATCAAATTATCGAATTGAATTCAAAGTTAAGAAAAAGAGGAAACGCATTTAAATCGTTTGGCGGGATATTGTGCTAGGGACTTGGGATTTGTGAACGTCCCCAAGCACGTTATAATTTTGGTGGTGGGGATGTGAGACGTTCCTCCCGACAAGATTACTGCCTGGCATCACTGCTGACAGTCGGTAGTAATAAGTTGGAGTTTTTTCATCGCCAATGTTTCTGGCATCGTGTTTATGTTGGAAACAAACTATCGATAAAATTTCGAGGCTTTCCTGAAAGATACTTATTCTACAAATTTGTCGATTATATTCAATAAAAGGGAGTCCTTAAGTAGCGTTTAAGGTAACGCTAACTGTGACATTTGCAATCGATCGTTTATAACATTGAGGTGAGCTCTTTCCCGATCGTGTAGGAAATTAAATTTTCTTCATGGTCTAAAGGCGAGAATCACATCGAATAAGTGAGTGACGAGAACGCTCGTTTAGAACGTTCAGAAAAGATGGAGGTTAACAACGAGCAGCCGGCCGCAGCTTCGGAAGCGCCCAACAATAATGATCAAGAGCATAACGAAGAATCTGTTGACGAATCCGAAGAATACAATTATGAATGTGGCAGTGAGGATTATAATAGACATTTTGTGCCACGCGGAAGGGGGAGTTATAGGTATAAAATATCGTTATCTAAAAAAATATTTTGTACCACTCAAAGAGCAAAAAATTGTTAAACTGTATTCTAAAATCCAAAATTAACTTTGTTTGGTTTAAATTTCAAGAGGGAATTGGATAAAATTTTAAAATGATTTTGATTATAGCAAAATCAGCAAGTTTTGTGACCTTTGATTAGTATATCATCTCATAACTATATTAGTGATATTATTAGTAAATAATTTTTACGCTTTTTTTTGTCTTTACTTTTGTTTCGCATTTGATTTTATTAATATTTAATATTATAATATCAGAGGTCGAGGTCGCGGTGGGTTTGACTACTCCATGAGAGGAGGACCTCCAAGATTTAGAGGTAGGGGTTTTGGACCCAGAGGACCAATGTTCAGAGGAGCTAATAATGGTTACCCTTTTGAATGTCCCCCGAGACCTAATTGTCCTCCTGGACCTGCGGGACCTCGCTTTAGAGGTCCTCCACCATTTGATCCAAGCTGGGGTCATATGGGTCCTCCTAACATGATGCCGCCTAATATGATGGCTCCTCCAGGAATGGTAAACTTTTTTTCTAACTACTTGAAATTTTATACCTTTTTTTAAAATTTAAATTGCTTATAAATTTGTTTTTTTATCAATTACATCTTTGAATTCTTTAGCCTCCTCCTCACATGATGAATGGACCCATGGGAACTGGGCCAGGACCATATGGTCCACCTCCTGGCATAGGAACTCATAATATGAATAGCGTGAGTTAAATACTCAGAATACTAAAATTCAATAGAGTATGTAAAGTATAGTTCATACTTTCGTCTACGTTGATTGTTTATACTTCTAAAGTGAAAAACAGTAGGTAAACGAATATTGTAGATAAAAAAATATTGTACAAGCAATGTCTATTTTAGTTTATTTTATATCATTGATATATATACTTCATTTCAATATGAAAATACATTACATTCAATTATACATTTATAAAAAAAGTTTTAATTTAATAATAGTAAAATTTAATCCCAATTTAGATTCCAGGGCAACAAACACAGCAACAACCGTCGCAAACAAACATTCCAGGATTAGACCTCAATGGGGAGGTTTGGGTGGAAACAAAAACTCAAGATGGCAAATCTTATTACTACAATATTCGTACCAGAGAAACGACATGGACCAAACCAGAAGGACCTAATGTTAAAGTTATGATACAAGATCAGGTCAGACGTTCTAAATTATATTACTTAAATTTTATACTACATTTTTTACATATACATGTAAAAACCTTAGAATATGTCTTTCCCTTCTTTATTGTTAATTTTTAATTTAATTTTTATGTTCATAGTTGGAGCAGCTAGTTCATGGTGCATCAAAACAATCAGTGAATACCACTACAACTACACCTGTAACTACGGCAACATCAGCTATGACTGACGCTAATAGGCCACCACAAAATGCTGAACCATCACATAATAATGAATCTATGAATCAAATGAATACAGCGCCACCTGGAACTGGTCCGCCTCCAACATTAACTGAAACACCTGATAATACAAGCACTTCTGAATCTAATCAAACTAATGGTAAAGAATTCAATTATAAAATATAAACTTTTTTCTTTAAATAATTTACATTCAATACACTTTTTTTTTAGTTTAAATTTGCTGTTGGTTTATCATATATGTACGTATTCTATCATAATAATTAAATGCCCAATTTAGGTACTACTGTTCCTGTGACTAGTGCTCCCCCAGTAACTACATCTACAATCAATTCAAATATGATGCAACAACCACCTCCAAATATGATGCCGCCTATGCAGCATAGAATGCCCGCTCAGTATGGTGGACCAATGTCTGCACCGTTTGGAGCTGCTCCATTCGGAATGCCACCACCAGGTTTTCAACCATTTGGAGGATACGGACCACCTCAAACGGGATGGGGTATGTTAATTGTACATTCAGTGAATTCAAATTTATTATTATAATTTCTTAATTGTATAAAAGTATTTTTAACATTTTAAATTTGTGTATTAAATGTAATTAGGAATGCCACAAATGCCACACAGTATGATGCCACCTCAAGGTCCTACTGAGGATCCAGCTATTTTGTCTCAAATTGACTCTGACATAGTAGCTGCTGCCATGCTTTGGTCTGAACATAGAGCTCCCGATGGCAGATTATATTATTACAACAGTAAAGCTGGGGAATCTGTGTGGGAGAAACCTCAGCCATTAAAAGATTTAGAAAGTATGTTTAACTTTTAATTGTAATTTATTCTATTCAAGTATCAGATAAATTATAAAAAAAAAAAAAAAAAAATAGTAACTCTAAATGTTTAGAAAATAACATTGATTATTCAAATTTATAGATGCCAAAGCAGCTTTAAAACAAAAGTCAGAAGACAGTGCAACGATAACTACAACTGCTGTAACAATCACAACATCGTCCAGCTCAAATGTTACAGCAGTAAGTAATAATAGTAGTGTGGTAGAAACCAAATCTGAGAAAGTTGAAAATACGCAAGATGCCAAAGAGACTTTGAAAGAAAATGAAGTGAATAAAGCAAAAAAGGACGAAACTCCATCAAAAGAACCTGCCAAGCCACAAGACAAGTCTAGACCTATATCGAGTACACCAGTTCCAGGGACTCCTTGGTTAGATATTACATATAATAAATCTAATTAACATTATTTATATTACTGTGTTATTATATAAATCTAATTGAAAAAAATGTAGTGATTATGAAAATGAATAAAATTTAAATTTTATTATAGGTGTGTTGTGTGGACGGGTGACGGTCGAGTTTTCTTTTACAATCCATCATCTCGAATATCTGTTTGGGAAAGACCCGAGGATCTAGTAGGACGACAGGATGTTGAAAAAATGGTTTCGACACCACCTGATGCAGTAGTGGTTCCTAAGAATGTTCGGCCTTCTGATACAAGTGACAGTAGCGATGAAGATCGTCCAACTCCAGCAAAGAAAGCAAAAGTAACTGAAGAAATCAATAAAGGTAAAATATTATTCTCAAATGCATATTTATAATATTGTTATATTTTAATATATACATCAGTACCTCTATTTTTATAATTTAAATTACACTATTATACTTTGATTTAGTAGTACCAGTGAAAGAAGAAGAAAAGGAAAACAAAAAGACTATTGACATTGGGAAAGAGGCTGCCATTGAAGCTGAAGTAAGGGCTGCAAGGGAGAGAGCAATTGTACCATTAGAGACTCGCATCAAATCATTTAAAGATATGCTTGCTGAAAAAGATGTACGTAATTATATTTTGATAAAATATACATTGTTCGCGAATTTCAGTAAATAGACATTTCATAAAATTTTTTTTTTATCAATAGGTCTCTGCATTTAGTACTTGGGAAAAAGAATTACATAAAATTGTATTTGATCCACGATATTTGCTGTTGACAAGCAAAGAGCGAAAACAAGTTTTTGAGAAATATGTAAAGGAACGTGCAGAAGAAGAACGTCGCGAAAAAAGAAATAAGATGAAAGAACGCAAGGAGCAATTCCAGAAATTACTTGAAGAAGCTGGACTCCATGGAAAGTGAGTATAAAAACATGTTTTAACTTATCTTCCTTTTTTTTTATATTTGAGTATAATATGCAAAGAAATTTGAAAAAATAAACGTGTCGGCTGATGTGGTAATATATTAACTTATGAATAAGAAATGATAAATGTAATTTTTTTTGCAGATCATCTTTCAGTGATTTTGCACAGAAGCATGGCAAAGATGAGCGTTTTAAAAACGTTGAAAAGATGCGCGAGCGAGAAAGTCTTTTTAACGAATATCTTTTAGAAGTTCGGAAGCGTGAAAAAGAGGAGAAGACGGCAAAACGAGAGCAGGTACATGTTAATCATGTTGCTTGTAATAAAGTCTTTTCTTTCAGCTTTAATTCAATCACAAGAAACCGTTTCTTTCAGCAACGATTACAATATCAAACCAGCTTGCAGACTCATTGTATCAAAAATCAAATCAAATCGAATTCTCTAAAATTTGAAATGATAAGAATTTAATATCATGTTTAAATACTAATTAAAAAAAAATGAAATAGTTAATGCATGCTTAGAACAAGGAAGAAAAATGAGAGATAATAAACTTGAGAGGAATTTTTTTATAATAGATAAAGAGAACATTGAAAACAAACAATCAACCTTTTTATTTTTCAGCGTTAATACATAATTTCTTTCAGGTTTTATAGGTATGTTATTCTTTAGTTCCACTTGAATACCATTTTATAAATTGTACAATTATTTAACTCATTTTGGTCTTTCGTATAATATAAACAAAAAAAAAAATAATAAAAAAAAAAAAAAAAAAAAAAAAGAATGGAAAGAAAAAAACCGTCGAGGAACTTGTATATTAGGAAATACATGTCTCAACAGAAGATTTAGATTTTGTTGAAACAGAAATCATTTGGCAGACATAAGATACAATTCTAAAAAAGACTAAACTAGATCAAAATAGAATATAAAAATATTGTCTGATAGTAATAATTGCAATAATAAAAATAAAATTTGAAAACATAATAATATCATTTGAAGTCTTTTCTCAAAGAAATCATTGATAACGATATTTTGCTAGTTTTGAATGACGGTTCCTTGTGTACTTATGTGTTCTGAACTCTCCACTTCAGTCAGGAGGCAGGCAGGACAGGTTCCGTTTGTGGAGTGGCTTGGTTCTGAAACTGCTTGGTGGATTGGATGATGTCATCTACCATCCCCACCTACACTTCGTGGCACTGTTGGCACACCCTCGCGCGCTGCATTCTTTACTCCAAAGCAGAGTCATGAGAATGAACGAACTCGGTATTTGTATATTAATCGTAATCCTCGTTACTTGACAAGCAATTTATATTTTCCCCTCCACAAAGTAATCCAAAAAAAAAAAAAAAAAAAAAAAAATAAAAAAAATAAATTTTTTAAAATTTTTTATATAAAAAAGAAAAAAAAAAACAATAAATAATTTTGATTTAATTAGATGATAAAAAACTAGTACATAAAAAAAAAAGAACCAGCCCACTAAAATAAAGATTCTATTCTTCGTGTCTTTTCGCACGTTATAGAAAAAACATAAATGTCTAGTGAGAGTTCGCTGTTACATCCACCACG
>JABFOV010002302.1:0-20500 GCA_022817685.1 Aradophagus sp. ZL-2020 | reverse complement strand
TGTGTCATAGCGATCAGATCTTCGTATCGATGTTTTTTTGAAGGAGGGAGACGGCGGAGAGTGGTGGGGGGGGGTGCGGGGGGGGGGGGGAGTGGTATGAGGGACGGGCGTGGTGAGGGGATAGCAAAATTTTTGTAAGTGAAATAAAAATATTTTATTTCGTGTGAATTTCAAACACGATCACAAGGAAAAAACTCATCCCCTTTACATTTAGGGGGGGGGGGGGGGGGGGGGGGAGTACGATTGTACATATTAAAAAAATGATATGAAAGAATTTACTACATAATATAGTATAACGCATACATTCATGTCTAAGAAGAAAAAACCCCTAGGCCAAATTGGCTATGGAGAACCACAATTTTTAACGTGGTATTGTTAAACTCCCATTCCCAAACTAGCGATAAAGAAGCCCCAAATTTAAATTGAATGTCAGCTGAAAATGAGGAGTCTGCATTACCAATTTAAAAATGTGGCTTTTCCTCTGTCAGTTGGAATGGGGATTCTTTTCAGCCATCGATATGATCTACTTATTCAAACAAAAAATAATTTGACAATAATTTTCAGGGCCAAAGACGTAAAGTGCAAGCTTCTGAAGTACTGGAACTATTAAGGGGAGTCGAGTACAGTGTGGACAGAGAGTTGAACGTCATACAAAAGGAGACTGAAAATAAAAGTTCCAAGAAAGGTTCGGTCCTCGATCTGGTGCGCACGCGAGCTGCCAGAAAAGCCCTTATTGCGTCACTTGGGGGAATGATATTTCAACAACTGTCCGGTGTCAATGCAGTCATTTTTTATACAGTCGAAATTTTCCAAGCTGCTGGCAGCTCCATTGATCCGGACGTTGCTGCCATATCTGTGGCCCTTGTCCAGGTGATTTATATTATATAATAAATTTATTAATTATCTGTTTGGTCTCAGAAATAAAATTACAAAATCATCATCTAGAAAGTAAATTATTCGTTGCTGGTAGATAAAATTAAAAACTATTTAATTGTTCTTAGATGGTAATGTCTGGCGCGGCAGCTGTAATTGTAGACAAAGCTGGCAGAAAACCACTGCTGATAATTTCATCTGTATTTATGTCGATCAGTCTGATTGCTCTAGGATATTATTTCAAATTGAAAGATAATGGAAGCGATGTTACTCAATTAGGATGGTTACCACTTACATCGCTGATATCGTACATGATTGCATTTTCTATAGGGTAAGTAGTAGTAAATAGAAAAAAAATAATAAGAAACAAGATTTGTAAAATGATTTTAGAACATTATAACAAGCTGTTTACTGAGAAAATTGAGATACAAAATTTAAGTAATTAGACATTTGCTAATGAAACTAATGAATTATAGTTTTCAAGTAATAAGTAAAAATATTTATTTTCAGCCTTGGTCCTATACCATGGATGTTGATGGGCGAATTATTTACTGTGGACTTAAAAGGCATCGCATCGGCTGTTGCCGTGATGTTCAATTGGATGTTAGTATTTTTTGTGACAAAAACATTTCCTTTGATGAAAGAATCTCTTGGTGCTCCAACAACGTTTTGGATTTTCGCTGGTGTAATGATCGTTGCAACGCTTTACATTTTTGCATTTATACCTGAAACTAAGGGTAAAAGTATACAGACCATTCAAAATGAACTGAATGGAATTTCGTGATGGATGTTTTGTTAAACTTTAGTATTTAAATCAATCGAATTAAAAAAAAAAAAAAAATACAAAATTTTAATACAAATTACTTCGACGTTCCTTCAATAGCAAAAAATTCATGAGTCTATTTTTTTGCTTTTTTTATTTTAGTTGTTTAGTACATAAATCGAATTCTCTATAATTTATTTAAAATCGTTTATACCTAGATTTTTTAGTGGAAGACGCAATTACATTTATTCAGAACTTTTGATTGTTTCTCAGAGCATTTTCTAATCATCGAATAAAATTTGATGAATTTTAAACATTTCTTAAAAATCAACAGAATCTCCGTAAACGTTCCATTAGGACGATGATGTACGATTATATGAAACTGATAATATTTCGATTGGCATAAGTAAACTTTTTTTCAAGATATGTATCAAGTCTTACAAGTTTATTACTTTAATTTCAGACTTCTATTTCATTACAATACAAACTAAACACTTACTACGCAAATATTTTTTGGTTCATATTTTTTATGGAATTTTGCTAACAATCCATGGTAACCTGCCGAACTTTTTGAATGATCTATAATCATAAATTAGCTTTCCCAATACAAGAATGATTAAAAGCGCGAGAATAATGTTGAGAATGTCCAGTGGATATATCCAATGATCTCCAGGAGTTACGCAAATTTCCGTCCGAGTGAGGTCTCGAATCTGAAAAAAAAAAGAAATAAATAAACAAAGATAATCTTAGCTTATCGGAAAGTGGAATAAAGTGATATACTACATACTTGTTTATTAGAATTCTCATCTTTATCAAAAGAAGAACATCTCACATCATCAATGTCTTTAACTAGTTTTGGGTAACGAATTAATAATTCCTACATGTAAATTTGTAAAACATTAAACAGAATGTAAATTATTCATCTTTATTTTTTTAGTTTCAATGCAGTAAAAACTACAGAATACCTGAAATCCAGGTGTGAATAAACAGTCACATCTCCAAGGATTTTTCCCTAAATACAAACTGACAGCATTTGTACTCTGCAGTAAGATATTCTCCAGTGCGTAAGTAGGCAACTGTAAAAAATATGAGAGGATTCAAAACTTAAAAATCCTAAAATTACTGTATAGACAATTATTTAAAATATAGTGAAATTTTAATGGAGCTTGAATATGTACTGAAATATGAACAAGAAGTTTCGTACGTATATAATATACGAGTTCGAACTTAGAAAAATTATTGTACAATTGGTGTTTGCGCATTGCAAAAAAACTTATCAAACTCTCCCCAAAATGATAAAAGGTTGGTAAAATAGTCAATCAAAATCGATATTGATATGTTTCTAGTTTCTAATGAAGAGATTTTACAACGAAAATAGAAAATTTTTTCATGAAAATTTGTCTAACTTCAAACCCGTATATTATGTACGTACAAAGCTTCCTGTACATACTGAAATCGATATGGATAGAAATAATGAAAAACGTATGCTTACATATGACAATTTATTTCCGCGTAAACTGAGCACACGAAAATGTTCTAGCCAATAAGAACCATCTAAAATTGAAATTGACTCAATCAAATTATCGTCCAAGTATACATCCAGAACATGTTTATAATATGGGTTGGTTTTCAAAGGCGACAAGTTTGTAATCTGAAAAAAAAACTTATTTTACAAGACATTGAACATTTTTGTTCCTTCGACTGTAAAATCGTAATGGATAGTATTATTTTCTTATCTATACCATGATAAAGCAAAACAAATCTCTTAACCAAGACTTCAGATTATCATATGTTTAACATTAATGTAATAAATTCAATCTGGATCGAACAAAAATTGAATGTTTCCTGAATTTTCCTGTCTTTTTACTGCGGTATAAATTCAATATCGATCAAAGAATATCTTACTACAGTCTACGTAAAGTTTAATGCTTTAAGTTTAGATCACTAAGTTTCATGGTTTCGAATTTTATTTTAATAAGAAAAAAAGTTACTTTTTTAATTCATTAAATTAAATTACTTTGTTTCCTGTGAGATAAAGTGCTGATATATTGGCTGGCAAAAAGGATGGCATTTCCGTAAGCCCACGGTAACTGCAATTCATCGATGCAAAGGCAATTAGTTGTCTTTGAGTTTGCCTTCCAGCTCTGCCAACGACGTATACTAACATGCAGTCGCATACACTTTCCTGGCATTCCGTTTTCAATGACTGAAATAAATAAATGTTGAAATAAATAAATAAATAAATAAATAAATGCTTATTTGCAAAAAATGTAGAAAATAATTCGTTTTCAGTTAATTTTGTAATTGTCAGCTTCTTTATAATAATACAAAAAGTATCGTTTAATCTTTTTTGCAAATTAAAAAAAAATGCAAATCTATTGTTCTAAGTTCCAACTTGCATTTTAAACATCTTGTACATACATTTTTGTATACTAGGAATAAGGATTTAACAAAGATTATCACATTTTACAAACATTTGTCTAATTTTTCTCATTGTTAATTCAAACGTTAATGACTCTTCAAGTTGGGTTTCTAGGAGGTAGTGTCTTTAAATTTCATTTTCTAATGATGAAATTAAAACTTTTAAAGATAATCCAGAAAATGTTTGACAATAGAAAAATTCCCTGATGTAAAAAAAAAGTCTGTAAAAAGTCTGGAATAAGTCTGGATTAAGTCTGCAGAAACTCTGTAAGAATTCCAAAAAAACTCCTAAATTTGGGACATTATAGATTTTATTTAGACAAAATGTCTGTAAATATTTGCGAAAGCCTGCACAAAGTCTACACAAAATGTAAAAACTCTTTAAAAATCTACGCAAGTCTGTAAAAGTCTGCAGACATTCTAGAAATGTCTGCACAAAGTCTGAAAACTCTACAAAAATCTGCGCAAAGTATGTAAAACTCTGCACAATGTCTGCAAAAAATTTAGAAAAGTTTGCACAAAGTCTGCGAAAAGTCTACAAAAATCTGCACGAAGTCTATAACAGTCTGAACGAAGTCTGCAATATATTTGGAATATCTGCAAATCAGTAAACCTTTCCAAAAAAGTCTGCACAAAGTCTGAAAAATCTTTAAAAATCTGCGCGAAGTATGTAAAAGTCTGCGCAAAGTCTGCAAAAAGTCTACAAAATTCTGCGCGAAATCTGTAAAAGTCTGTACAAAATCTGCAGAAATTCTAGGAAAGTGCACAAAATTCTGTCATATTTTTGGAATATCTGAAAATTTCTAAAAATTCGTAAAGATTCTGCACAAAGTCTGCAAATTCTTCAAAAGTCTGCACGAATTATGTAAAAGTCTGCACAAAGCCTGCAAAAAGTCTACAAAAATCTGCGCGAATTCTGTAAAAGTCTGTACAAAGTCTGCAGGAATTCTGGAAAAGTCTGCACAAAGTCTGAAGTATTTCAGGAATATCTGCAAATCTTTAAGAGTCTGTAAACGTTTGCAGAAATTTTAAAAATGGTTGTTCGAACTCTGCCTCTATTGCGGGAAAGTTTGCTGATCTCTAAGAGTTATTAAAAAGTCTGAAAACTCTTTAGAAATCTTTGCAAATTATGTAGAAAGTTATTGAAAGTCTGCATACAGTTTGGAGTAATTCTGGAAAAATCTGTACGGACTTTTCTAGAATTTTTGCAAACTTTTACAGATTTCGCTCAGATTGTTGAAGAGTTTTCAGACTTTGTGCAGACTTTTTACAAAATCATTGCGATCTGCAGATATTCCAAATATATTGCAGACTTTGTGCAGACTTTTACAGACTTCGCGCAGATTTTTGAAGAGTTTTTACACTTTGTGTAGACTTTGTGCAGACTTTCGCAAATGTTTACAGACATTTTGTCTAAATAAAATCTATAATGTCCCAAATTTAGGAGTTTTTTTGGAATTCTTACAGAGTTTCTGCAGATTTAATCCAGACTTATTCCAGACTTTTTACAGACTTTTTTTTTACACCAGGGTTATTTGAAGCTTACATCGCAATTTCTGCAATAATTGTGGGCTATAAAACTGCTGAAATAATAAGCTGGACTCTCCCGAAATGAGAGAATTATTGAATTATATTTATTTTGAAAAATAATTAAATTTAAATGTTTATTCAAAAAACACTAGTCTAGCAATAAAGGCTCCAATATCCACCTTAATAACTTCCATCACAGGTATTAGTGGACGTCCCTCGTAAGGTTCTGAACACTGTAAACTATGTTTATCGACAACTTTACTCCCTAACGATTCTGCATTTGAATCCAAAATCCATTCTATAGATGAATCGCACTTCCACTTATTGCCTGCAAAAACACAACACATGGTAAATGCATTAAAAAACAATAATGTGACATTAGTATGATAACTATGAGTATAACTTTAATATACAAATTAATTTTATGTTAATTAAGATATAATTTATAAATAAATAAATTTGAATATTGATAAGGAACATTTTTTACCAGATAAATAAACGTTTTTCAATGAAGGACCGTTGACGTCGTTTGGATTAAGACTTGAGAGAGTGTTGTTCCTTAGATCCAAATTTCTTAACAATGGAAGTTTGGTGGAAAAATTTTTCGGTAATTCTTGGAGAAGCGTATTTATTATATTTATCTTCTATAAAATAAATAAATTTATTAAAGATTATAACAGAAATATATGACACTAATTCATTCACATTCATTTATAAAAATTTATAGAATATCTGAAGCGTTAAAAAAAAAGGCCTATAACATTTGTATAACAATAATAATTTCAATTTACATATTAGATTCACTGTAAGAGAATTTCCTCTTGTCAAATTTTTGAATGGACAAGCCATTCATCATCTTTTCACGCTGAATAAATAAACAATGCTATTATCATTAAAATTAATTAAACACAGTAAAAGTACCTCAAGATGTTGTGCTGACGTTGAGGAAAAATTACCCAACGAAGTTAAGTTGCTATTGGCTATAGTTAATGTTCTCAAATTGGAAAATTTTATCAAAAGCATTTGTAAATTCAACAAAGGTTCTGGCCATTCGCAAAGTATCAACGATATAACTGAATCCGATCTAAATAAGATATGAGTATTAAATAACACAATTTTCAATCAATCAAATTGAATATCAAATCAATTTCAATGTTAATATGAAAAAAGTATAATACCCTTCGGACCATTTTTCATGAAAGCCATCATGACAAAATAAAAAGTGACCGTTATCTTTCGAAAAACATGTTTTGTAGAAATTGAAATAATTTCGATCACAAAAAGCGATATGCCGGCTTTCAGTAATGTCTAAGCATCCATAGATGAGATTAAATCTAAAAGAAACCCGGAAAAAGAATATTTTTAAATGTTATTGAATACACACTGTATTTAAAATTTTCCAATTATTAATCTGAATATTATTAAAAATTATTTTAAAATTTAGAATAAAAAAAAAAAAGAAAAAAAATCAATTTCTTAGTGTTTTAAAAACATTTACAGTGTCATTTCAAAAATTATTAATACTATATAATAATTCATAATGCAAAAATGTTCAATACGTTACTCTGAAATTTCGCATTTGTTATAAAAGTATTGCTGCTTATTTTGTATTTCATGCTTACAGCACTATCTCGTTTAACTAGAATGTTTCTTGCATTGTTGTAAATCATGAATTTTTATTCCTCACAATTTAAGATTCAGTTCTACTTACAAGCTGAAGTTTTTTATTTAACACCAAAGAGAGAATACATCAAACAAAGAAATTATCAATGATTTGCAGTTGTGCGAACTATTCTCGGCAGTGTGCATCACGTAAAGGATTCTAAATTTTTTTTGTAAACACACATCTCAGTGCGACATATTCTATCAAAAAATGTTGACACTGATTCAATGAATTATAACACTATCGTTCAATATATTCAGTCATTTATTTTGCTTATTAATTGTTAAATAAAATATATGTGGTTCAAAATGAATGAAAAATAAATTACAAAAAATTAAAAAAATTACATCAAAAAAATATAAACACACGTAAAACATTGAATAAAAGTTCGTTTAAAAAGCGGTAAAAAGAAAATTTATTTCTTAGAATGAATAGTGAAAATAAATTTAAAATTAATTGCGAAAGATATACTTTTCGCAAAAATCCTGAGTTTCATAAGTTGAATATCCAGTTTATATAAAATATATTGTATACATATCTAATGATGTGTGCATGAAATAGTGGCATATTAATTGAACACATCTTTTTTTAACCAGAATATAATTGATTGATTCACATACAATTTATTACATTTGCAATATTATTTACTTATTAGACACTTACAATATTAAGAAACAAACGTATAATTTCATATCGTAGATGTTTTAAAAATTTAAATGTATAAATGAAAATTTACTACTGCATACATATAAAACTGATCAAAATTTAATATTAAAATGGTTGTTGAAACAGTACGGCACTTTGCACACAGCTGTTAACTGAACGATGCTTAAAGTTACACTGAATATTGGTATGTAGATACCTGAAATTATACATATAATCTCACTGCAGATATTAATCGTTTCTAAATAGAAACAAGTGTTTGAAAAAGACTCGTTTACAATTTCTTTTCACCATGCAAAAAGATTTGCAAATATTTAATTTGCCATTAATTTGCTCAAGTTTAAGCAACGTCAGTTGGTGTTTATTTATTCGTGTTGCTCACACTTTTGTTTGTTTTGTTTCAGTTTAAATATAACGAATTACAATTGTTTGGAAGTGTTGATCAGCTACAAAATTAAATAAATGAAAAAAAATTAATGAAATCATATCTTTCTTTACTTAAGTGCATGTAAAAATTATACATAATGTTCAAAACTAAAAACGTGTGAAACTATGTCTATCATGATGAATAACTAAATACTTAATAAGCCTAAGCAGAAAGCGTAATATGTGTTTTATTTTGATTAATGTGCCACATATTCGCTCCATCACACTCCTCTATAAAATTAATAATTTCATTCCGTTTTAAACCTCTGATTGTACAGCGTTCCAAAATATCAGCAACTTTAACCGTTCGGCGGTTGCCTGCTATTTCCCGTATGATTTGAAGCATCAATGTTGTTTTCTTTTGTTCTGTACTAATAGGTTGGGAGTTGTTGATTGAATTTTTAGACGCTTTGACCAATCTTATGGCTTCATCAATATCATGTTTGTCAACAACATCCGCTAGACGAAGACGCGCCAATGCAGTGGATAATCTCAAAACAGCTAATATATTACGCGGGGATGTGAATGTCCCATCCTGGCTGTTTCTTGCCTCCTTCCGCATTTCCACATATGAATCTGAAATGCGATAAACAAATTTTAAATAACAATTACAAGAAAAATGGGAATTATTTACCACTGCGCTTTAACGCCTTAAAGCAGAAATTAAAGTCATGAAATAACACCTTGGGAAAATGAACTACTATTTGCCTGTTAAATAGGTCAAAGAGGTGGTACTTTCTATGTACATGTTGCAAAAATGAAATCATTTGTATTATTACAATTAGATATAATTTAGCTCATGCAAAGTCACTTCAAAATAAATTCATTCAATTTTAAATTATTTTAATCAGCTTATATTAAATGTACAAACTTTTGTTTTTTACTTTTATATTTTTAAAAAATATCTCACGTACCAACAAGTTTTTCAGATAAGGACTCTGGTATTACTGGGGTCTTCCTTTTACAGACTTGTATGTACTTCCTTATTAGAGACATGTCAATAACATCAAATTTGTGGGGGGGTGGTTCACGTGTGCGGTGAACATAAGTGATATGTTCAGCAAGCCTAAAGCACATTAAGATTAATGAAACAAAACCATGAAACAAAAAGTTTAAATTTCAATTAAATAAACAACACATTCTAGGACATGTGCAGTTTTTAGTTATAAAGTAGACATAGAATAGCAACAAAAAACCTTCCACCTGAAAGTAAAACTGTTTCTGATTTTAAGAATTTCATCTCAAATTTCTTTTCATTTTATATACATAGAATCTCTTTTTATTAAAATAATACGTTCTTTTTCTTATTGATAATTTGTAAAATAGGGTTCTTAACTTCAAAATCAATTGCACTTTTAGATTGAGGGTTCACTATTAACAGTTTGAGAATATGTTTTTTTTTTTTGCTAATTTTGAAATTCGATTTGTAATTATCCAGTCATAGATTTATAATTAAAAGCTGTCCATTCCTGATTAATTCTTAGTAATAAAACCAACTTCATACTCTTTATCTTTATCATAGTCGGGAACATCTTGATGTAACCACAGTAAATCAAATCTGGAAAGCAAAGCTGCTGGTAAGGCGACGTTTTGTTCGATCGATCTCTTTGGATTGTATTTGCCATATGCCGGATTGGCGGCAGCCAAGATGGAAACTCTCGCGTTCAAGCGGGTCATGATTCCAGCTTTGGCAATTGATATAGTTTGTTGTTCCATGACCTCGTGGATCGCAGTTCTATCAGACTCTGTCATTTTGTCGAATTCATCAATGCAACAAATACCTTGATCAGATAAAACTAAAGCACCTCCTTCCAACATCATTTGCCCTGTCAAAGGGTCTTTTACTACAGCGGCAGTCAAACCAACTCCAGAAGATCCTCTACCAGTCGTGAATTGCGATCGTGGCGATAGTCGAGTTATGAAAGACAATAACTGAGATTTTGCTACACCAGGGTCTCCCATCAAACATATGTTTATGTTACCTGTTAGTGAAGATGCAATATTTTAGAAATGATTTTATTATAGTTTTTTTTTTATTTTTTAACGTTTATCCTTCAAAACGATATTTCCGAGAAAGTCTAAAAATACATCAGAAAAATTCTGAAAAATGATCCAAAAATCTCTAAATAATTTTAAAGTTGACTAATTTTCCGACTTCTTCAGACTTGAGGGATATAAAAATTTTGGTAATGTTGTTTTAAAAACTGTTTTTTAAACATTATTAAAATTTTCACATTCACCAACAATGTCTGAAAAAGTCAGAAAATCTATTAAATTTTGAACTTTTTAGATATTTTTGGATCATTTTTCAGAGTTTTTTAGACCTATTCTCAAACTTCTTTGGACAAATTACCTCGAATTTTCAGTGATCCTTTTACTTTATCTGTGCCACCAACAAGTAGCAAAAGCAACGCTTTCTTGACATCTTCTAGTCCATAAATTTCTGGCGCGATTGACATCGCCATTTTGTTATATAAATCTGGGCTGCTTAAAATTTCCAATTCTTCAGATGTCAATTCTTTAGAATTATCATCTCCACTATCGGCATTAGACACAGAAATTATTGCCTGAAAATTAAAAGTTATTTTAAAAGGTGTATGGCATTTTATCGTGTGATATAAATTAATATTTTCATCTCAGGAGTTCGTTTCTCCTTACATGTTTTTTGTAATTGGATTTAATTTGTATAAAAATTAATTATTGGCTGTATATATATTATTCCTTACATGTGCATCAATGTAACTGTCAGACATCAGTTGTGAAGAATTCATCATAAATTGAAACGATCCCTTTCTCATTGGTAAAAAAATTCCAGTCAAAATAATGTGGTCTCCTGGTTGACATTGTCTTGTAGTTTCACCTTTGCAATGAACTGTCAGTGAACGTGGAATATGGCCAGTTGGAACTTGATTACTCTATTCAATCAATTTCGCTTTTTTATTTTAATGCATAATAACAAGTATATTTTATTATAGTAAAGCAAATTCTCGTTACAAATATAATTTAATCATCAAAAGTTATTTGGTTTCCAATATATTAAATATCTTGATACATAATAATTTTAAAATAAGGAGCAGATATTCATTAACTAAATAAAGCATTAAACGTAATTTTAAATGTAGCTTAAAGTATACAATATATTCTTACTAGTTCTTGAATTTTCATTTCTTGAAATTTAATGAATTTAGAAGCTCTTGTTTGAAAATTCAATCTTCCACCGGATTTATTTAATTTGCAATCTTCACTTTGGCACTCGCGTAAAGGCATGTAACTCATCCCTGTGATCTATGAAAAAGAAATTAAAGTGAAAACTTCAATTTTGTAAAATTATAATTTTAAATATATTAATATAATATATAATAAAATCAAGATACACTAATTTTTATTAGACAGTAATGATAAATATTTATTAATTATTATGTCTTACCTCCTGATAAGTTTCTGCACTGCATTGGTCACAAGTATAAGTTGCAATAGTTACTAAAGGTTTCACTTCAGTACTTTTACTTACAACACCTTTCACAGTTAACAATTGTCCTACAAGATCAGAAGTTAATTCTCGCACAGAATATATTTTACTTGGTTCTTTTGAGTTTTCGTCAATGGCAGAATCTTGGAATTTAACTTCACTGTAAAAGAAAAACAAGATTAAAATATTGAGCAACAATTCCAATAAGTAATCAATTAACTTATTACACTTATCAATCAAATGAAAACAATGTTAACATGCAACTTACAATCTACGCATAAGTTCAGGAGCATATTTCATCCTGGGATCTTGTTGCTCGCCAGGAAATTGGTTGCGTTGTTCCATTAATAAACGATGTTCAATATAAACATCTAGAGAATCCTTTGGAGGGACAGTTCTTTCTTTGAAGTTTGGCAGCATTTCTTGTATTAGCTGTAAAAAAAAAAAAATATTATTACAGTTAAACAAACGATTTTTATATTAAATAAGTATTTACAATTTCATAAATAATGATTTTTTTTTATTTTTGCAAAGTAGGCAACATGTTTTTGAAGATTTATTACTGTTTTATAAGCTTTAATTATTGTTTCAAATTGAGGACCAAAAACTGACCACTGCTCGTATGGTCTTTAATTTAATATTTTATTACATGGAAACAGTGTAGTCATGAACAAACCTCGCGAAGTATTATCACGTATCTCTTGGCATTTTGTTTTATAGCATCATAAAGATCTTCATCCCATTGTTTAATGTCCACTACATCAATAACAAAAGCTGTTTGTTCTCGGTGCGCTATTTTAGTCAACTGTTCACGATATCTAAAAATTTTTTGTCCATGTTCGTTTGTAACATTGAATTCTTCGAGCATATTCTTCAGTGTTTCTGAAATTAAAAATAAAACAAAAAATATCACACAATACATTGGTACTTTGCAACTATTAGACATTTCGTTCATGAGAATTTCTTGTAAAACGATCTGGGAACATTTTCTGAATTATTTTTAATTGTAACTTTGTCTAAATAAAATATCAATTAATAATAATTAAAAATGAGTGTTTAATTTATTAAGCAATAGGACTGAATCAGCAAGCTTCTAATTAGAAAAACTATTGATAATTAAATGGAAGCAAATAAGTAAATGTTTCATTGGGTAAATGGGTGGTATCACAGTTGATTCAATAAATACATTTGATTAAATGGCAATATACTCATTCAGTCTTAATATTTAAATAGCATTTGGCTTATTACTCAAAGGTTTTACTGGCGTTTTGCACGAACGAAATTACGATTAATAACCATGCATCTTGAATGAGAATGAATGGATTTTTTTAAATAGTACAAAACTTATTTCTTTATGCAGAATCCTACCTTTGTCTTTAATATAATTTCTCATTACGTTTTTCGACTTCATCTTGCGTCGTAGGTATCAAAGATGTTCTTATGGATTAAGTTTATTAATATATCAATAATATAATTAAATGTACGATCGTCAACATAAAATGCACAAAAATAATAGTTGCACACGTTAAACACTTTGAGGAAAACGACACCGGCTTCCCGCCTATTCTATGCTTGTAAACAAGAAAGTTGAAATATTACCTAGATGAGCAACCTTCTTCTAAAACAAACGACCAGCTTAGTATGCAGCGCCTTCAAACGGAAAAAGTATAAATTTTCTACTCCATTTTTTCTGTCTTTCTCCATTTAATACATGTCATATAAGAGCATCTTTTTTTATTACAAATATAATTTTCCGAGCTGATCAAGAAAGAAACAATTGTCACATTCGGCAAGTAACAACTTTTGCTGTTGAAAAAGGACAGGCAATGTAGTTCTCATAAGCGCGTCCTTTTTTAATAGAAAAAATTATTCATTTCCAAACACGTCGCAAAACTGACACAGATATTGCATCTTTGTCTTTCTTACAGCTACTAGACATCATACGAAATACAATCAACCATAATAGGATTTATTATCTTATTAAAAATAAAATCGTTTACAATTCGCGAATGAAACTAACTCTTTTAAAAAAGCATAATTAACTATAATCGTTGAATAATTTTCGAGTCAATAAAATGCAAAAAATAAGGTAAAAAGCTGGCAAAATTGAAGTACGTGCTCAACTGCGAACACGTCCGACGTTACGTCGTGGCCCGGTATATCCTTAAAACGCACACAAACAAAGCCGCTAATGCGCGTAAACGCACACATCGCCGGCAGCACGTAAACACCAATAAACATACGTGCGTTCATAGGAGGGAACAGGTATTGTGCAACTGACTTGGAAGGTTATCTACGTTGATATTTTTTACCTGCAATTATAAAAGTTGAAATCAAAATAACCCATCGGAATCGTCACGAGAAAACAGTGAATGAAGTTGAACGGGCATCTTTGATACCCACGCTTTTTTATTATCAAAGAATGTCACAATGGGACACTGCGATACATCTTATTGCTGGAGGGTGGGTTATTTACTGTTTTTATTTTTCGCGTCAGGATCAACGATAACAATAACAACAGTGTTATTGTTATTGTACAACGTCCATTGTTTTGTTGCACATCAATTGTTTGTTATTAGATTGTTATTGCAAACAGGTCTTGTGCGATTGTAAATATTTGGAATATATACATTGTTGAAACAGTGTTTGTTGCATTAGCAATTCCAGTTTGTTGCTTTCGTTAATTGTTTGTCATCAAAACAATCGGAACATCAAAATAAGCTGATGTTTTTGTTTTCTAATTATATCATTTGCGACTGAACCTGGGATTGTATTTAGAGCTTAGTTCGCGATTGCAGTTTTTTTATTTATTTTTTATTTTTTTATTTTTAAGATTTACATTTTGCAGTCAAATAATTCCGAGTTGACGTTCTACTCATTTGTGTTGTCTCATAATTATTGTCATATTATTTCATTTAAACAGTCTTACTGGTTATTATATTATGACAAAACAAATCGCAAATATTAATGTAATGGAAAATCAAAGACTACAAATTTAGAATATGAGAACAGTAGCTCTGAAGAGGTCTAAACTGATTGGATGAAACGTCAGCTTTATGTAAATCAAAACTAAATATATTATATAAATCTCAAATAAATTACCTATTAATTTTTTTGATTTTAAATGATCATATTGTCAAATGATTCCAATTAATATTTAAAAAGCTATTTAAAACTGCAAAATGAGAAAGATTGAGGTAGAGTTTTGTTATGGTTTTTTATAAATAATCTGGAGATCTAATTGCTTATTTTAATAATAATAATAATAATAATAATAATAATAATAATTTAATAACTGATTATAATATTTTCGTTGAATAACGTGTATATTTAGTCATTTTGTTTGGTAAGTGTTAAAAATAAATGTTGCTGTATAAAATAATTTAATACTTGGAGGTTGACAATTATGCAAATTAATCTGTTAGTACTAATTATTGTTTCATTAAATATTAATGATTGTTATTATTTTCTTCTTAATTGGACAATTTATTAAAATATGAAAGTATACTTAATTTTCAAATCATGTATATCTTTTTAATTTAATTTTTATCTGTTCAAAAATCAAAAATTGAAGTTGATACTTAATTTGTATTATATTCTTGTATTCAATTATAATTTGTAATTTTTACTTTTATGTTTCGTCTCAACAATTGATAATTAATTAAATTAACAATTGAAAATTTAAAAAAAGGATAATTTTTTCATTATATACATTTAATTATAAATTATTAATACTTACATCTTTTGATAATATTGAGATCTGACATTTTTAGGTACAACTTGCACATATATATACAATATTATATGCATGTATATATGCACATATATACACATATATATATTAGTAATTAAAGTCTCCCAATAAAATAAAATTGCAAAACAACATCTAAAACTAATAAAATGTATAATTGTTATCAAAAATTAAATTTTAAATAACTATTAAATATGACTTTAAAATCAATGTTTATACTGTATAGATATATGGAGTTTATATATACAGATATACAACATTTTAATTAATTACTATATTCCATAAATAATGTATATTATTCTAAAATCTATTTGTCTTTACAGTAGAACCATATATTCCTCAAGAAATCATCAAAATCATCCAATTATCATTGAAATTTACATCTAATGACACAAAACTTGAATGATTCATGATCTGAAACTTATAAAATTAACAAAAAATCGACACTCTTCATTGACAGTAGCACACACATATTCACCTTTATGGAAAATATTCTACGAGAGTTATGTGTGAGCAGCACAACTCACTTTCCACCGTGAAATAAAAGTATAAATTAATTTTATTTAAAATTTGAATTATTTGAAAAAAATTTTTTTTTATTTTTATGAGTTATACATTGTTTGAATTATTATTAAACGTTATATAATTTACCATGTAAATTAATTTTTCATCAATGATAAAATAATTTATATATATAAAAATTATCAGTTATAATAAAGACACTTGAAAAACAATTTGCAGTAGATTGAAGAAATGTAAATAATAATTTAGTATACAAGACAATTATGTTTTCAAAGAAATTAATTTCTACGTTTATTTCAAGGTGGATAAGCAGTGCAACGCAGCTTGTGCCAATGCTGCAGCTCCCATTGAGGTTTCACTCCTCGATCGTCCTGGGTACAGATGATGCCCTTCAAATAGCTCCTCCACCAGGCCTCCTTTAGGACAATGTTCCTGCTGTTAATCTCTAATGAAAAACCATGGCAAAGAATGATGGATTTAGTCTCCATTCAATTATTGCCTTGGGTAATCATTCATTTTTACAAATGTGGAAACTATGGACGTTTTCAGAAATGATTCTTTCTAACTATAAAATAATTCAAATTTTCCTTAAGTTTCTCTATCTTCCATTTTGCAGTTAAAGAAAAAGTGACATTTTCTCTGGCTGTTGTGAGAGAACCATTTTCAAAAATAAAATGACGAAAATAAATACATGTTCCTAAACTTGAACATATTATCTATCTTTTGATCTATTTTTTCAAAAAAATATTCATTCTGAATAAAATGGCGGCTGTTAGAAAGGAGTGGTTTATGTTTGTCGCATTTAATCAATGTTAGATATTTGTTCACCAATTGTATTTAGCTTACTGAAGTACATAAAACTCATTAAATTCTCATTCGAATCCAATTAGAAATGAACATCTTATTGAAAGATATTGATAATTTAATAGGATTAAATAAATAAATGTACCTTTGAATGAATGAGAGGTCTTTTTGAACAATCAGTACATTTGGTCAATTGGCAATATACCCATTCATTTCAATATTAAATACTTAATTAACGATTAAAAATTATTTATCTTAAATGAGAATCAATAGATTTGTTTAAATCTTATTGTAAACAAAACAATAAATTACAATTAAACAAGATATATTAGTATCATTTAATAGAAATATTTTGTTATTAATAAATAAATATTGGTAGATTTATTTTATCAAAACCAATCTACTAATAGATTTTTTGTTTACTAATAAATGTTAGAAATGTTAAGTACATTTAGAGTCTAACTTTAAGTTTAACTTTCCAAAGTGTAATTCAACCTCTGGTTTTAAATTGAACTTGAAAAAGTAAAATATATTATTATATTATACAAGGAATGTTGATTGAAGCATTTGATTTCCGTACAAATATAACTATGTTATACATTCACTGTATTATTTATATGATTTTATATTTAGAATTGCCGGTACAGTGGGAGCTGTTGTTACTTGTCCTCTTGAAGTTGTTAAAACCCGTTTGCAGTCATCCTCCTCAGGCTTTAATTCTACAGGAAGTCAAAACACAAAATCTTCAAGTTATAATAGTACAAGGTTAGCAAATTCTCAACATAATAGAAGATTATGCACTGGAAATTATCTCAGGTATTTTTATGTTTGTTTGTTCTTTTTTATTTATGAACAAAAATAATTTGTGTTTAATTTGATACGTAGAAAATATAGATCTACCATAAAAAAGTGACTAGTTTTCTGATTAATGTGTACAGTAACTAAAAATCATCTATAATAATTTGCGTGAAAAAAATCAAATATATTTACAGAAAAATTAATTACTTTTTTATTTTTTTTTTTTTTTAATTTCTTATAAAACAATTTGGCAAACTTGTACCTAAATTAATCAAATAACCAGTCACTCACTAACAATAATTATAAATTTAATATTTTTTAATTGCTTTATCAATGGAAATACAAACTGAAATAGTTATAGATTATGTGACGATAAATAATTAATCACTGAAATAAAATGATTTGATGTTTTTATTGAATAATATTAACTCCATGAATTTAGGTATTCTTTTATTGCACTGTCACATTATGGAATGGTTTCACCTTCGGGACGCAATCCACGAAATATACACAGTTCCCCTGGCCTTATTCAGTGCTTGAAATATATTGTAAGGAATGAAGGACCAAAAGCATTGTTCAAAGGCTTAGGACCCAATCTTGTTGGTGTAGCTCCATCGAGAGCTATATATTTTTGTACCTATTCACAAAGTAAAACGTTTTTTAATACCTGTCTTCCTCCTGACAGTCCAGTTGTACATGTGTGCTCTGCATTTTTGGCTGGCAAGTAATTTAATACTACACGGAAAAAAAATTACACAAATTCCCGTTATTTTTGCAAAGTGCGAATTTTTTCGGTCGCACCACCCAAAAAGTTTTAGTTTAAAAAAAAAATTTTTTTCGTATTTTTTTCAGATTTTTTTTTTTAAAGAAAACCCGTGCTTCCAGCGGTTTGAAATTTAAATGGGATTTAACATGGGATTAGATCTCGTTTACAATCAAAGCGCTATAACATCATCAATTTTCAAAGAAAAATTCTGAAATTTGGTATTCTTATGGTTTCAACATCGCTGAATCAAAATCTGAAATCAGAATTGACATTTTCATTAATGACAGCTATCAAAATCACTGTCAAAATGAACAACAAAGTGATCAAAATCCGAAGTCATAAATTCAAGTTTTTTACGATTCCTAGACATAAATTTGATGTCAGAATCAATACCTTTGACAGCTGTCAAAAGTCAAAATTCGATTTTGACAGCAAATGAAAGTCGAACAACTGTCGTATTTGCAAATAGAACCTTCAACAATTTAAAAAAATGAAAAAAAAAAACAAAATTTTCAGGTTAAAAAATTTTTTACAACTATTTGACAGCTAGATGACAACTGCCAATCGTCAAAATGTTAATTCTGACATTAAATTTATGTCTAGCAATCGTAAAAAACTTATATTTATGACTTTGGATTTTTATCATTTTGTTGTTCATTTTGACAGCGATTTTGACAGCTGTCATTAATGAAAATGTCAATTCTGATTTCATATTTGGATTTAGCAATGTTGAAACCATAAGAATACCAAATTTCAGAATTTTTCAATGAACATTGGCGATGTTATGGCGCTTTGATTGTAAACGAGACCTAATCTCATGTTAAATCCCATTTAAAATTCAAACTGCTGGGGGCACGGGTTTTCTTTAAAAAAAAAAAAATCTGAGAAAAATAAGAAAAAAAATTTTTATCAAACTAAAACTTTTTGGGTGGTGCGACCGAAAAAATTTGCACTTTGCAAAAATAACGGACACCCTAATGAATATACTCAATATACAAATTCAGTTAAACATTTTTATTCCTAAACATTCAAAATTGTGCCGTTATAGTATAGCAACCTGACGTGACAAAGTTTTTAAGTTTTTACTCGTATATTATATACGTACAATTTTATTTACTAAAATTAATCTGGAACATTATCAAATTTGTTTAATAATTTTTGAAAGTTACTCTCCAAATAGGACATTACGTACATTATATGTATATTAGTTGGGCGTTTAACTCTTATTTATCCCTAATATCCCCTTTATCCATAATATACATATATATACGCATATTATTATATTATCATTTCACTTTAATTACTTATGTTATTGAAGTTTCCAACGTTTATTAGTAAACGAAAATAAAATCTGATATATTTTTCTTCATACAAATAACAATACGTTTTGATTGAATAATTATACAAGAAGAAGCTAGAATATTTTAATGTCTAAGAATATAATTTTTTAATTTTTGATTACAATATATGTTACTAAATTATATAATTAATATTCGTTTATTAATAATCGTTGGAATCTTCAACTTCATAATTACTTGTATAGTAGTAAAACTTCCATTTAATTTTGTCTTTTAATTACGCATTTCAGGTTTTGTAGCAAGTACGGCTACTAATCCTATCTGGTTTGTAAAAACTAGGTTACAGTTAGATTTACAGACAAAACATACAAGTGCCATAGAATGTATAAAGAAAATTTATAGGAAATCGGTAAGTTTAATATATTTATTTTATGATCGATATTATTAAGTGTCAAGATATTGTACATATGGAATAATGGTGCACTAAAATCTTCTACAAAATTACAATTCTTTAAAATACAACCTCTTTTTTTTATTCTTGGACATTTGCCTTTTTCTTTTTTTTTTTTTTTTTTTTTTTAAAATTTCGATTTTAATATCTTTTCTATTTTTTTTAAAAAATCAATACCAATTAATCGGCATTTTACAGGGTTTTCTAGGTTTTTATAAGGGTATTTTGGCATGGTATGTTGGTTTAAGTGAAACTGTTGTTCATTTTGTTATTTACGAAGCTGTAAAATAAGGGTTAATAAC
>JABFOV010002301.1:0-20504 GCA_022817685.1 Aradophagus sp. ZL-2020 | reverse complement strand
GATGGGGTGCATCCTGCGACGACGACACCCACTTGCCTCAGTTGCTCGAAAAATACGAAAAAGCTAGCACGAAGATGCTCGACCGATGGAGTATCATGACTTACGAGCGGAGCATATCTTTGCGCAAATTGTCTCTCAATCAAACTGATGATTCGACACTTAGTTCAGCAATAATCCAAGAATTCGAAGATAGCGTCGTATCTCATATTTCTCTTATCGTTGACTCAGACAAGGATGACATTATTCTAAATAGCGCAAAGTAAGCTTACTTTTTTTATGCATATAAAATAAAACACAACCCATAGTTTTTATGTGATTGGTAACATTGTCGATCAATTTCGTGTTGATATTGTAATAATAAAAAATGTAAATTAAAAAACAATTAAAAAAACAATTTTCAGAGACTTGTGCGATACGATCAAGGAATTCGTAGGTCGTATTACAATGTCAAATATGTGCACAACGGAGCACCAGTTGGAAGAAAAATGTATGTTGCTGCAGCAGAAACTGGAGCTTTTATCCGAAATATTAAACAAGCAAGATGATCCGTCTGACTATACCGAAGACCGAGACCTTGCAACCTTTACATCTAATCTACCGTTGCTAGACAACGACAATCAGGAGAAAGGTGTCTTGGAAAAGCCGGAAAAGGATATCACGAACTTGAAAAGACTGCGAAAGAGAAAGGAATTCTTTGAGAAGGATGCAATTTTGTCAAGGTATTCGATCGATACCAAACGACATTTAAAGTTTGAATTCAGTGAAAGTCTTTTCGTTCTACAGTTTAATTTCTTAATTGTAAAATTTATAATAATAATGAATAAAATAGTACTAAATCAAGTTACTTTTTACCTTGGTGTTTATTTATTTTCAGAGTTGGAAGTTTAAGAAAAGCTTTTAAATCTGTGACTGATCAAGCGGAAATAGCGATTGAAGAACAAAGTCGTCCTGGATCAAGTACAAAGTCTAAAAAGGCATCGACTAATACGCTTTATTCTGATGGCGGCTCACCTTATTACTGTAAGGCTTAATTAAAAAATCAAATACGTAGCGAGACAATGAGCTGTATTCAAGCAATATTTATAATCGGTTGATTATAAGTGGAGTAAATGGAATGAGAAAGATTAAATTCATAATCGTTCTTTGAATCAGAAATTGTACAAATAGGAGGATTTTCTATTTCCAGATAAAACTGACAACTTGACCATTTCTGCAACTTCGCCAGGCCATATGGGAAGTCCCAGTGTGACACCAACTTCAGGATCTGACACGTCAGCGTGTTCGAGTCCGATGCCAAATTTAGTGTCCTTGAGCCCGATGCCAGATATAAGACGAGAATCTCAAGCGGAAGAAACGCTAACTCTACCAGCTCCTGATGGATTTGCAGATAGTCGACGTAACAGTTCAAACATGCCTCAAAGGTTTATTATAAAAATATATATGTATAAATATCGGTGAAAAATATACCAAATTCAATAATACCCCAAAGTTACGATTCCTACATAGTAATGTTAAATTGTTGCAGTTATCATTATTATAATTATTTTTCAGTGTATTTAGTTTTGACGAGGTATCCACCGAAAAGACTGTTATGGAAATCATCGAAGAAAAGATGCGGCCGAAAGTAGAGCATCAAGAGTCGGTCGAGAGCAATCAAACTCAATCGGATTTCCAGGTAACTGTGACACCAACGACTTTGGACACGAGTTCGGTGGATGATACCACAATTCAAGACACGATGATCTCGCCAGACTCAGAGTTTGCGTTGTCGCATCATGCGGAAGATAATGACAAGAATGAGCAGAATAATAAAAATAAAGATATTAAAGGAAGTTGTAGCAACAGTATCGTTAGTACGGACAGCATGCTTTCTGATGCCATGGATTCCAAATTTAGTAACCACATAAAAAACAGCGAGAGCGACATTGGTAATTATCGCAAAGATGTCAAATTTATGAACGTTAATAAAAAAAGAGATAGCAATTTCAACAATAAATTGATAAACAATATTATATAACTTTGGCAAATCGCAGATGGTTGATTAAGAAAAAACTTCAAACTTCAAATAAGATAACATATATTTTAAATTCGAATAATTATCTTGACGCTTTTCAGGGCACATAGACAGCGATATTTTAGATTCAGCGAAACATTCCGAAGCATCCGAAATCTGTCACATAGATTCACCGGAAAATTCGGACCTCTGTCTGAGCGACGTTTTGAATTCCGAGAGCTTGGTCGAGGATATCAGTTCGTTGAACCAAGACCTGAACAGCGCAATGTTAGATGAAAGGTATGATTCTGTGCGCGATTGTCTTAAATCAGAACAAACCGACAAACCAAAAGAGTATTGCAGTTTGGCGAAATTCGAGGGAAATGATATTGGCAGGAGGTCGGTCAAAAGGCCATTGAAAAACGTATCCGCGAACTACCAGGATGTAAGGAGTAAACCAATTCCATCCGTATCAATACATTTCAAATACTTCTATTGATTTGTAATTGTTTTTGTTTTCAAGATTCTAACGAAAACGAAAGATTTGACTTGCACTGACGACGTAGCTAAATCGGTAGCTGAATTTATGGACTTTAAAAACTTTGGTCAAGATGAGAAAATGAAAGCTACAGACATGACCTCTCTGACAACTGTAGCCACCAGGCCGGCTCTGAAGAAAAATCCAAATTTTCCATCCATTGTTGTGGATCCACCAAGTCCGTCCGTTTCTATTAAAAGTAGACACGTCACTGACTTGCGTGATTCCATATTTCCTCATTTTAGAAGATTCAGTGGCGAGAGCATGCATAAATGTGAGTTTGACTTTGAACATGTACATCCAAATGAATAGGAATCCTCAATATGTATTCGATCCTATTTTAAATTCACATTCGAGATAACTTCACAAAGATTGATAAATTATTTATTTATTATCCAGTACACGTAGAATATCCAGAAACTGGGTGTTCACCTCAAGCAACTAGGAGGATAAGCAGTGGTAGTTTGTTGAAACCATCAGAAGTCGTGTCTCTTGCAGCAGCTGCAAAATTTAGTGGCTCGAATTCAAGTTTGCATAAAGAACGAACTAAATCTATGGACAAAACAGAAGATGTTAAAAAGTTGCCAATTATTAATCCTTTGGTCCGTCTGCCTATGTGGCCAAGTAAGTTTTTATAAAAAATAGATACATAAGAATGAATCAATAAAAAAGATGAAAAACAAAAATAAACAATATATATAAATTAACAGTATTTACTGATAATAAAAATGTATTTACTTTTTGTAGACGTAACAAGTGGGGCTGGCTTAATAAGCCAAGCTCTACTTGCTAATGCAGATGCGTTATGCGCCGCTGTATCGCCACTAATGGATCCGGACGAAACTTTATTGTAAGTACACAAAAGGTCAACGCAATATAACTGTCGTTTATTATTTATTTAACGATAACGCACTTCACTCACATTTACGAGAATCGCTCCGACATTTTAGCTTGCACGTTCTATCTTCAGCTATTTTTATATTCTACAAATTCCATTTTATGCTTTTCCAGGTTTTAGTTTTACGATTGCGCATTAATTTTATTGATATTACATTTTCTTTATTACACTTTGTGTAACGGTATCATCGGATATATTGATTAAA
Source organism: Aradophagus sp. ZL-2020 (assembly GCA_022817685.1). NCBI lineage: Eukaryota > Metazoa > Arthropoda > Insecta > Hymenoptera > Scelionidae > Aradophagus > Aradophagus sp. ZL-2020. The sequence continues at coordinate 16,870 of JABFOV010002301.1, read as the reverse complement.
CTTAAAAACAATATTGATTATACGTAAAAAAGTTGGTTACAAATTAAAAAAAAAAAAAAAAAAGAAATTGAAATAAAATTAGAGGACAAATAAATGTATGTCCACAGGGAAGGATACTCCGAGCGCTGCGTAATGAACAATTATTTTGGAATTGGAATCGATGCCAAAATAAGTTTGGATTTCCATCACAAACGAGAAGAGCATCCTGAGAAATGTCGATCGCGAGCTAAAAATTATATGTGGTATGGAGTATTAGGTTCAAAGCAATGGTTGCAAAAGACGTATAAAAATCTCGATCAGAGGGTTCAATTGGAATGCGATGGGCAACGGATTCCATTGCCATCTTTACAGGGAATTGTCGTATTGAATATACCTAGGTAAAATACAGTATTAATTATTAGTGATTTTTTACAATTAAAATGGAAGAAAAGTAGGAAATTAACTTTAAAACGATCTGCAGTTTCATGGGAGGAACCAACTTTTGGGGCAGCAAAAAAGAAGGTGACATTTTCTTGGCGCCATCTTTCGACGATCGAATTCTCGAAGTTGTCGCAGTTTTTGGCTCCGTTCAAATGGCAGCTTCAAGGCTCATTAATTTACAACATCACAGAATCGCGCAGTGCCATTCAGTACAAATAAACATTCTTGGCGACGAGGAAGTCCCTATTCAGGTCGATGGAGAAGCTTGGCTTCAAACCCCAGGGATCATTCGAATCATACATAAAAATCGAATGCAAATGCTGTATAGGAACCGAGTGAGTTGTGGATTTAATTTTGTTAATTGAAGTTAATTTGAAGGATTTTTAACTTGAATTTTGCGTTCTAGGCTCTGGAAACGTCTTTGCGAGCCTGGGAGGAAAAGCAGCGGCACACAATGGCGGCAATAATATCACAATCATCATCAACTTTGAGCTCCACATCTCACCGTCATTCGTTTGTGGAAGGAAAGCAGCTAAACCTCGCGGAAGAAGAATTAAACGTTTTGCTCGAGTTCATTGAAGTGGTTGCAACGCTTGTTAAGTGGGTGAAATTGCTTATTGTGTCACATCCGAGTCTAGAAAGGGATTTGTACATGATTGCTGCGCAAACCGCCGCTGCAATCGACAAAATTCATCCGGAAGGAAAAATTTTGCAAGGCGTTAGTATTTGTTGTATATTATATCATACAGCATTAAAAGTTTCTATTAATTTCAAGTATCGTTGTTCACTGCCTTCAAGCAACGCAGTGCTGCTCGTTTGTGATTTATAAAAGAATAATGTGCAATTTTTTTTATTCTAGCCAACTTTGAGACCAATTGTAACAGAATTGGTATCCAATGCAAGGCAATTGTATGAAGAATCTTGCGAGTTGCTCAGAGACAAAGCTCATCATTTGGTAAGTAATAATTATTTAACAATTCAAATAATTATTGATCAATCAAATCTATCATTGATAATTGATATTGAATAACTGAACGATAACGAACAATATTGTAATGTTCACTGTAGAAACTGCGAGAAGATTTAGAAAACAAGTTGTCAATTTCTTTGGCTACAATGGAACAAGAATTGAAAAAATGCATATTCGATGAAAATGGGACCGGTCTAGTTTATTTGCAGAACATCACCGATGAACAGGTACAAAAATGCCTTTTATTACGTCAGAATAGTATATTTTGTCATAACTATTTTCGTCATAGCTATGTGTTTTGAAAAATAAATGACTAAACTTTCAGGTGGACAAGAAGAATCGCCACCGCGGTTTGTTCTGGCTGAAATTCCGGCGTTCCGGTCACACAGGTGGCGCCAGCGGTCACTCGATGCGTGACCAGGTGACCAGTTGGGGCGTTCAAGAAGTCTGCAATTGGCTTGAAAATTTGCAACTGGGAGAATACGCAAGTAACTTCGTGTCACACGACATTCGCGGCAGGGAGTTGCTCGCACTTGCTCGACGAGACCTCAAAGAACTCGGCATCACTAAAGTTGGTCACGTTAAACGCATCCAACAAGCTATCCATGATCTCAACAACTGAATTATTAAGCGACTTCATTAATTTCAGTTGTGCCAAAGTCTAGTCTATTGTTCAAATAGAATAAAAAAATTATATTTAATTTTAATTTATGTTAACATTAAGTTGCTCCTTTCAGACAATGGTAATACAACGATTGTTTAAACACTTAGAGCACCGTTAGATTATTCCGTTTATCTTCGTAACATATAAAACTTTTTAAACTCTCTTTCATGTTATGTACTTTGAACGTAATTATAATGTCTGGAAACGAGCAACACTTTCTTGTACAAAGAAATTGCATTATTTATATTATATTTATTTAATATAACTATTAAGAAATGTCGAAAGCGTTATTTTTACGAAAAGATACGATGTTTAATCAACTGCATTTTTTTGTCCATTCATTACTTTGGCAACTAAGTCGATTCAAATTAATTAAAAAATTTTTAATATTAAATTTAATTATTAATAAATTAATAATTAATGGACTCGTATGTTTTTGAGGTACTGAGTAATAGTCAAAATTAGTATTAGACTAATGACATAGTATTTTGAATATAGTATTCAGAAGCTATTGATCTTTCACGATTTGTAGTGTTGCGTGTGTATAATTTTGTAACATATTTGACGATTGAATTTTCGCGCGCGACACTTTGCTGACTGATTGCGAAAACGATGCAAGTTTTTTTTACAAACGTCGGAGGAGCGTATCGAAGAATCGCACGCGAAAAGCAAAACAGTCGTAGGACTTGGCTAGAATTCAATACTCAATAATTTCATGATGAGACTTCTATTTCATATTAGTGCGTTTTATCGAATGAACGAAAAAGAATAAAGTACTAAAAAAATGATCGGAAAATTAAAAAAAAACAAACAAACAAACAAAGAAACTGCGAAGGAAATGTGTTCAGCAATACTGAATTGACTGTAACTGATATACAATCTTATTAATGCACCCGAAAAAAGAATTTGTTAAAATAACACTTTAGCACAATCGCTATTCTAATTGGTGAATGACATGAGCACAATGCTTGACATTATCAATAATAATTCGTAAAATGTTGTGGCAGTCTGTGTAACACATCACAATTTCGGGCTGTTCCAGCGAATTGGTTTATTTTCTGTGATTCTACATTATTTCGATAACAATTTATTTTACAATTTCTTCGATAACAAACAACGAAATATTGTTATTCGATTCTAATAAAAAGAAAAAAAAACGTTTACAAAAATCATTATTTTCAATTTCTTTTTACTTTAAAAATTCTTATTGTTCTAAAACAGCTACATTGTTACAAAAGATATATGTATAATGAAATTCAATCAAAAGCAGAAATGTGAAGCCAAAGTGACGAAATAAATCAACATTGTTGTTCCTTACAATAAACGTTAATTAATGTACGCGAGACGCGTGTTCTGAATTGTCTCACGAAACATATCCAAAAATTGTGGAACTTCATCGAGCGATGTCTGGACACACGCATCGAACCCTCAACGAAACGAACACGAGCAATGAATCATTTGCGCAATAATAATCTCAGTATTTTGTAACAAATATTCCTTCTAACGGTTATTTATAAACATTCAAATATCTCAAGTTTGCGTACAGTTACAGTGCAGTGGGCATCATTTGCATCGACGTATGCCACTGCAACTCTGCGCAACACTTGTCGCTGCTTCAAAGCAAAACTTGTTAACGTCATTTGTTGTCAAAGTTGAAAAGATAAGACCCGATAAGAAATAACGAAGTAATTGTAAATTATTCAATGTAATTGTAAACAATCGTTGTACGTAGTTTTCGCATGCGTAACGAGCACTAAAGTGCCTGAATCGAGAACGAGTCATTCATTTCAACTACTCTGTGCCTCTAAAAACGATCTGTTTATCAAGATTTCCTATCAGATAAGAGAAAAGACGAACTAAAAGGAGCTTGGCCGATGAGCCAGGGAGTGCGCTAAGATGACAATTTTTTCTATCCCTTTTTATATACATGTATACATATATATATCAAAGTTTTCTGCCTTTAGAAAATACACGACGTTTCCCAGTATTTTCCTCTCCTTTTCTCTGCTCATCTATAAGATACTCTGCTGTATCGAGAAAACTTTAAGCATGTATTCACCCGCATAATCAATCACACTTTTTGGTGTACCATTCAATCTGGTTATACGGTATGGTCGTATCATGTCGGGTAAACAGCGCTCTTAAAGTTTTCTCTATTTAAATGTGCGTGGGGTAGATGTTTGTCCCGGTAGAGCATGTTTGCCAACCTTGCTTTCATTTAAAGTCAAATCGACAGTAGCTGATGGCATATACCCTTAAAAAGGTTTAGCAGAACTGAACTCTCAACTACAATCAGGTTTTATTTCACTGAAATACCTCCATCGATTTGCAAAATTTTTGCACTACTTTACAAGCTCTCTACTATTAGTTTTGCTTTTTCTGTTACCAGCATGTTCGCACCTCCAATCTTTATCATTTCTGAGGAATTATGTTGCGGCCTCTCTAACTATCTTCTTCCAAAAACTTTGAACTGACTCTTGGCCTTTATGGTGATTAATCAGCAATCAAATGATTTTTGTGGTCAGGATCAATTTGTAGTTGACCTGGTCTTTAGCAGGCTGCGTTTCGACTATCTGTGACAGATTTTCTTAGTACTTCATTTCTTCAGTTATCTTCTTCTATTTTCCTTTCTGGTATGACAATTGTGACCTGATACTCTTTAATTATGTTGACGCCCCACGCACTGATCTAAGCATTGTTCGAAACCCACGCGATATAAGTCATCAATGCTTATTTCTTCCTTTACGAGAATTGGACAGTTGTATTAGCATCTTCTTAAAAATGATTTCATATGTATATTACTAACGAAGATTGAAGCTCCCGTCAAGAGCAGGGAGTTTGAGCTTGATCAAGCAACCGACGTTTATAAAGAAGTCAAATTGGTTTGTATGCTGAGAAAAAGATGTTATAAAAACTTTTATTTTCTATTAAAATTAAGATTTACTTTTCAGTATCACATAGAAATTAATTTGCAAAAATAGAGAGTTAATAACATATCATTATTTTATAAAAAAAAGTTTTTAACGGTACCATTGAATAAAATTATAAAAAAAGAAGCAATTAAATAAAAATATTGTTAAAAACTGACAATTTTTCTAACATCTTTTATCTCAGTGTAGATATGAAAGAATAGTTATTTATATAAAATGTACAATTGTGTCAGAGTTCTATTTGTCCTAATTATACTACTATATTGCGATGGAATTCTTCCTCTTTTTGATGATGCAAACACCTGTTAAGAATTTGCTAGAAATTGTTAAATCAAATTATGAAGCAAATCTTTCGAATTCCTTTTGGAACAAAACTTCGGTAGATTCGTGATAAAGATATCGTCAAAAAGAGAGATGAAAATTTCTTCGTCGCGCATTTCGAATACTTTCGGACACTTCATAAAAATTGAAATTTCCTCGACCACAAAGTTATAATGAAAACGTTTGATCCATTGTTGAGGCACATCGCTTAACGACAGATCACATTTTTCTACCACCAAACTATCTTTGTATTAAAACCTTTTTCTGACTATCCAAAATTGATAAAAAATGTGTGATTACATATATTTTACAAATACATGAAATATACCAATGGAAAATAGGTGTTGAAATAATAAACGAAAGCATTGTAAAATCACTTGTCATTAGTGTTTCTTGTTGATTCGGGATTAAGGAATCGAAAGGCACGTGGAAATTCAGACGAACGAAATGTGATTTTATAAAATAAAACTGAATAATCTTGTTTACATGTGAAAATACTGTGATAAACTATGAATGTATATTAACTGTACTCAAAGAAGACGTAGTATTCTTGGATGGAATAGTCACATATTCCTTTAAATTTATGTACTTGTAGATGTACATATGTATGTAAACAGTATAACTCTCTTTTACAGAGTAGATGTCAATATTGAGGAAAAAGATACAATTTTTTATAAAGTTAATTGATTAATTGATTTTTTTCAAATAATAAATTGTATTATATCTCTGTGTTAATCAATTAATAAAATTCAAATCAACATTATCAAATTTAGATCAAAAATATTCTATCCGATTACTATTTACTGCATAATTGATTTGCTTGCAAGAATTTCTAAACGTCTTTTTTGAATTCATAATTTGTTGAAATAACATTCTAACAAGCGAACTTGAATTTTAAAATATTAAGGATAAATAGCAATTGTAAAGCAATCAATTACAACCGTTCATAAGGTAAAAAGAAAAAGGAAAGAATACAGAATGAACGTTAAGAAAAGTATTTACAAAATTCGTTCTACTATCTTTGTTTTAAGATTTATATAAATCTTATTTTCGAATCGCATTTCAAAAAATTAAATAAAAATTAAAAATGATTTCAAAAATGATATAATGTCATTTATATGGCAAAATTATTATTTAAAAAGTTATGTTTTACGACTTTTATTAACACCTTTATACGTTTGTTTTTTAGATATCATTTTAGGATGTTGAGCCCTTTAATTATAATAATCAGATGTATTAACAAAGAAAAAAAAGATACCAGTTATTCGGTGTTTTCAGTATCTTAAATTACAATAAAAATTACAGTTTGAATTTCAAATCACAGTTATTCATTCCTTCACCTTCCCAAAACTTTTCCTACTATGAAATTATTATTAATCATTTCAATTAAATATTTCGTTCAAATGCAATTTTTTCTGATGCACCATTGTCGATTCATCAAGAACAAATTTTATTTCAAATCAAATTATCAATAGTAAATCGAACAAAAAAGCAATAATATCCCAAAAATAATTAATAATTACTAAATGATTTTGCATAAATATTTGTTTACTAAGTAACTTTAGTCGAATTACTAAGAATTATAAGAAAACACACAACGCTTAGTCTTTCATTGATTAAATGTCAAAACTTATTTGGATTAGAGAAGAATTTCCCGCTCATAGTTACACAAAGAACAGCGCTCTCATTGGTTGCCACATATATATATCAATCTGTCAACCATACAACAGCGGCTTATTTTTCGAGTTTTGTTGGTTAGAAAAGTATGCATTCATGGCATGTTAAGAAATGGCGTTAATTCACAAACAAACATTGTGTACTTGACTTCGGAGCCGAATTTTGTTAATTTATTGTCTAATAATGCCATACAAATGACCGGAAATGGGCGAACGAGGTTGTTTTTGACCAAATCAAGTGGCAATGAATTGTAGTCAATCCTGATGATCGATCGTGTAACCCGGATATAGCTGGTTTTACAACATCAATTTGTAAGTGAAAATTTATTGTTGTCTTTTCTTTACTTTAACTTTTCGTTTTTTTCTCCAAGGATAGTATTTGAATAAGTTCTTCAAGTTTTGAAAATAATTTTTGTAGTTTTCAAATTAACCTTTGTTTTAAAGTTCTGAACTTCGCTCCAAATGGTATTTATTTAATCATTGCAGATAATTTATTATCGAATTTGTTATTTTAACATATTTGTAAATATTAATTAGAGAAAAAAAAATAAAACCATTATACAATTATATTGAATTGTTGAAGAAATAAAGAAGATAATAATGAAAAGGTTATGAGCAATTTTTGTTCGAATATTTAGTAGAGTGTAATTACTTAATCATAGTTATGTCGAAGTAATTCTTAATTAAAAATTAAGTGCTTTTTTATTGTTTTTGACACAAGATTTAATATTTAGATTTGGACATTGTTTTTAACACTTTAAATTTTATTTTTATACTGGTTTATATAAGTTTTAAGCATTGAATTTATTTTTTAATAAAAAATATAAAGATTAATTCAAAAAATAAATTTTCTTTTTGATTATTATAGCTTCTTTTAATGGAGTTCTTCTTAAAAAAACGTGCCCGCACCGAAGTATTATCTGAACATGCAATGCGTTTTCACCGAAATCACGGTTCAAACATAATTCTCTGTGAGGATGACACCATAGCATTCCGCAAAGCTAGTTTCGACAATGGTCTCACTTTTAGTGCAAAGCCACTGAGACCAGGTGAGATTTTTCTCATCGAGATTGAAAAAGTCGAGCGGGGATGGAGTGGACATTTAAGAATCGGACTCACTCAACTTGATCCAACCATGTTCGATCAAAATCGACAATTACCTAGATTCGCAATGCCCAATCTTCTTCTTGCGGGTAGCAGTTGGATCTTTGCAATAAACGAAAGCAAAAATGTCTGTCTGCCACTTAAAGATGACAATCAGGTAATTCAATTCTAGCAATGAAGTTACATTATGAAAATGAAGTTTTACATGTGGCTGTTCCACAAACTTATACTTGGTTTGTTGTGTTTTATAAAATTTTAATGAGTTTCAAAAATAAAATTGTAACTTTGTTTACTTTACTTTTATTTACAATGATAATTTCACTAATTCGTACTTAAGTTTGTTGACGATTCAATTAAGGTTAAATTTATGGATTAGCCACGTGTAGTTTATTTTAAATGATTCCATATGTAAGACCTTAATTATGGTTTGAATTTGAAATGATGAAGATAAATACGATAATATTTAATGGTTATTATTATTGATTTACAAATTTGATTCCTTGATGCAGATTTCAAACAAATGCCATGTTCAAACATGTCGAGGAACGATCCCACAAAGTGTTCTGAGACCAAATATAGTGGGAAAGTCACACAAAATTCTACCATCGGATGCAGGAAGTAGAATTGGAGTAATGTATGTACCACAACCAGGTACAGATTTGGCAGATATGCATTTTATTATTAATGGTGAAGATCATGGTGTATGTGTTACTGACATACCATTCAAACAGAGACCTCTTCACGCAGTAGTCGACGTTTATGGAACGACTAAACAAGTACGAATTGTACAGCTTTATGAGGGTAAGTTGACAAAGCAAAATGTCTGAAGTAGAACATTCGAAAAACTGATAACAGAATAAATTTATTGATTATATATTTAACGAAGTAATGCAAAAATAACAAACTTTTTGACTTCCAGGACTATTAATTTTATTTGATTTCTTTATGTTACAGTGACAACACTGCAAAATGCATGCCGAGATGCCATACTCCAATACACAAATAAAACTGCTGTGGAATCCCTTCCACTGCCGAAGATTTTAAAAGATTACCTCCTCTACCAAACGTAATAAAAAGGACACTTTACTTTTCATTACATAACAATACTTTCATTTTATTTTTATTGCAAGAAAAAAGTACACCTCCACATTGCCATTTCTTTATGTACTTTTAATTAGCGATTCGTAAGAACCTTCAAATTTTATTGACTGTTCCATATTAATCATTCTATATCATATACTAAATGTATTTTAATAGCTTAAGAGAATGGACAGAATGTTGAAGTTTAAATTCTAAAATTGGGGTTTATATTTAATAACTATCATTTTTGATAAAAAACTTTCAACTACGAATAATGTAGAGATCTATGCCATTTTTTCAGTTAGCTCTTCTCTTAAGTTTGTAAGTTTTAATTGTGTATAGTTCTACATAAAAAGTTTTGCACTGAAATGAAATTATTATAAGTGAGAAGCAAAAATGCAATACTCTGAACTTGAAAGTTGCACACATGAAAAGTAAAATGTCAAGTTTGTTTTATTTCAAACATATATTTTATGAAGTGTAATTTAATTTTGTCATTACACGATAAAATTTTTGTCTTGAAATTAGTATATTCACTTCTAATAGACCCCTCAATATTTACCCATACATTCTGAGATACACGTTAAATGTGAATAAAATATATATACAACAAAAGATATTTTTCAGAATCTGAATGTAAAAGATACAATTCAAACGAATTCTACTATTTAAGATTGCATGGCTCTAAATATATGTGTCATGCTGATTTTGCTTTTGTATATAGTATAATCACGAGTGTAAGAAACAATGTTCTCACGTCAGTGCTAAATAAAACATGTATAATACATGAAAAATGTTAATATTTTACATAATTTAGTAAAAGACGTTAATCAGTTTATCATTTATATTTCTACTTTACAATACCAAATCTATTCAAGGCAAATAATTAAATAAAATATTCGTTTGAGTCTAATACGATTTAATACATGGATAAACGGCTTTTACGAAAATATCTTTGTTTAATTCGATGTTCATTTATAGTATTAGTCAAAATCATTCCATTAGTTTTATTATCGTACATAAATTCGATTTATAAGTGAACTAAAGTTACGTTTGTACCATGTATAAACGATTGTAGAAAAGCCAAAATGATTCATTTTATAAATAAATGTATTTATGACAGAAAAGTTACCTTTTCATTCACTTCCTTCAGACTACTCCTTAGCTAATTTTTCTTGCAGATGTAAATTAAACATACATAAATTTTAGAAAATTTATGTAATTAATATATTTAAAACATCTTAATTTATATTCTAAATTAATTATTTAATTTTTTTTTTATTTTATTTTGAATAAACTTTTATATTTTCACAATGCAAATAAGTATCATTTCCATAAGTAAAGACAGTAAAGTCATCCAAAAAGTTGGCAACACTACATTGTGGGAGTGCCGCGAAGGATGACAGATGTTGATTATAAACAAATACAACTTGATCATTATTAATTAACATAACAATTTGGTGAAACTGAAGAATTTACACAATGATTTATTTAAAGCTAATCAGTTGCACGGTTATTTTATTCAGTATTATTTATAAAAGTGAGATTATATAAAGACTTATTTATGATTGAAATATTATTTGGAACGAATGTGTTATTGCGGATTTGTATGTTTTAGGCCACGCCCTCGAATGTTACATTTGTTCTAATCAAGAAGGAAATGTAGAAAAGTGTTTAAAAACGTTTGCCATTTGCAGTCCTGGACAAGATGCATGTATGACAGAAATTAAATGGGGAAGTTAGTATAATTACATTTATAATTTGAGGTTATGTAACTCCTGCTTAATTCATTTGTAATGTATTTTCTACTTTAAATTATTTGTATATATTTTTATTTGCTGGATATATATTTTATTGGGTGAATTTATATATATTTTATAAATAAGTAAATAAACAATTACGTTTATGAAAACATTTTTTCAATTTATATTTTAATTTAATCGTTATAATTAAAATTTAGTAATCAGTATCAAATGTACTATGTATATATGAATATACATTGTATATTATTGGTATTAATTACTTTTTTATTTATTTATTTTCAGGTCCCCCATATTGGTCTCAAGGAGCACAGAAGCAATTTTATGTTTCAAAGCGTTGTTCAACTAAAAGAGAATGTGAAAGAATTCGAAAAAATAATATGCCAGATTGCACTCATATTTGGTATGAAGACTGGAAATGTTCTGAATGCTGTCAGGGAGACAGATGCAATTACTATATTTTTGTAAGTGTATCTACTATTTAAACATTATTCACAAAGGAATTACTAACTTTATTGTTAAATTGATGAATTTATTGTTTTTAAATTGCAGTCTGGATCTGGGATTCATTATCCAAAAATATTAATTATTGCATCACTGTCGATAACTTCTTTGCTCTATGCTTGGAAGTGGGTATAAAACAATTGTTTAATGTTTAATTGTAAACAAGATCTGATAAGTAATATAAAAATGATCTGAAAAAGATCTTAAATGAATATTAGTAATTTTACAACTATCTACCAATGTTAAATTAAAATATTCTCAGTGAAAAATAATTTTTTTCCTAAGGAAAAAAAAGGTTGAATGATAAATTGATTTTGAGCAACATTTGAACGATCATGCTACTAAGTAAGATTTACTTATGTGTTCGTTTTTAAATTGATAATGTTTATAATGTATTTAAATTACAAAAGAAATGTTTTTAACCATAATCTTATTCAATTATTCTAAATAATTTATAAATTATTTATTTAAGTATCTAAAATATTTCCGAGATGCTGTTTTGGTAGGTACTTGTAAAATCAACTATACATCTTAGAAAGAGTATTATAGATTAAAGTACAATTCTTTTTTACGCTGCTTTACTTTGTTTTACTTCGCTGTTTTTGATTGTTTAGTCTATGAACCTTTTGGTATTCGTAAATATATTTTTACAAAGCCATATGCGTTTTGTTGGGAGTAAAAAGCAATGTTAAATAAGATGCGAACGCTCGAAGGTAAAAATTAAATAAGTTCTTACAATTTTATATAATAATATTGAAGTCTATATTCCGAATTTTTGGACAGTTATATCTTCAAATATATATGTGTTCGTTAAATGTCTAAAAGTGTTTAGATCGTAGTAATGCGTAATGTTATTTTCTATATTTTTGTACACTTACAATCATAAAAGAAACTGAATTGTACTACAGCGCGAACAAATGCTTAAGAAAAGAAACGTGATGAGCTTTTATATGTACATACACAATGTGTAGTTTTATAGAAGAAGCAATTATATTCCGTCCAGTTTACAGAAAATAAAAACGTTTTTACTTAATACAGCAAAGATTTTCACTATATTATCAACAGTATGCACCAAACATTTCTTTTTAACAAAAATGAAGTATTTATTTTCTTTGTTGTGTAATTAAATTCTTCATTCAAAATTTTCCTATGTTGAATTAAAAATTTCCAGTGTCTAACACATTTATTTAGCAATTTTACAAATTTTCCTTATATAATCGATTTCTTTTTGAATTAAACAAAAATTGTCACTTAATTGCCGAAACTACCGCTCTAATCTTTCAACCCTTAAACCACCGTTTCAACAAAACCTTCAACTATCATTGAAACAGATTATCAAATAGCACATAAATAATGACTCAATCAATCAATTAATACGAAAGTAAGTTACATAATAATCTCGGGATTATTTCGCGCACCTGTCATCAATTCTGAAATGCAATTGTTAAAAAGGGTGAAACAGTTATGTGGGGGTGCGGCCATGATATAAAACCGATCGATAACCACTCCCGGCTTGTCCGCTTAGAAACGCGGGGTTCCTCACGAGCTTAATAAAATTTTGCAATCGCCAGCCTAGAGGCCGCGGTGCTTACGGCAGTCGAAGCGTAATCACGTCTGGTCACCTGGTGCGTGTCGCTGGTGCTGGCCGTAGCTCAGCCGCGGCCCAATCTCGGTAAAGGTTTGCGTTCGTTTTGCGACGCAATCGCTCGGTGCGTCCCAACGGCTAACGCGAGTGCGCTCGTCCTTTGAAAGCGATTTTATTTTACACCCCCTTTTTTAGAACTCTCGGCTAACATAGGACAACGCACCACAGTAAATATGACATCGAAGGTTCTTGTCAAACTTCCCACAGTACCTTTCTCACAGGTAAGTCCTTTATTTTTCGAGGGTGTGTTTTGTTATATTGTCAATAATAATTTTACACGCAGGAAATTTGCAATATCTTTTTTGACAAAGTATTTACATCAAAAAGAAATTCGGATTTTTTTTTTTTTTTTTTTTTTTAATAAAAATGATGATTAAAGTTCAATTCGACGTGTTTTGAAATTAAAGATACAACTTTTTTATTTTCTTTTCTGGAAAAAATTATAATTCTCACTTTCAAATTTGCTGAAGTCATTTGTAAAAAATGAGTTTCGAGTTTTATGTACCCAGCGTTTGGAATTTTCTTTATTGTACATCATATTTTTTATGTAGAGGCGAACGCCCGATAGTGACGTGGTCCTTACGTGTAGATAAAAAAAGTTGTATTGAATGGTACAATTAAGACTGCTGATTTAATATTACAATTATATAGTGAATAATAAGTAAATTATTATCTTTCACTTTGTTTTAATATACGATAATGATAATGTTTGTGTTATATTAACGTTTGATACAGGGTAAAAAGTCACCAATAGAATTAGTGCCTATGCCAAATCGACTCGAGGGAACCAGCAATCAAATCCGACAACGTAATGTTTACGGAGACAATGTGGCACAATTGGAACAAAATATGAAGTTTCTACAAGAGCAGCACCAAATGACGTTGGTTGCCTTGCATCAGGAAGTTGAAAATTTACGTCAACGCAATCGAGGTAAGAATGTATTTTGAATTTACTATTTATTATAACCGAAATGTGGAAATTTGAAATAAAAACTTTCATAGGAATCCAATTAGAATATCATACATTCTAATTTGTAATTAATAATACATTTAACTTAACAAAACATTCTAATTTTGTAATTTTTTATAGCTGAGTTTTAATTTAAACAATTTTTTTGTTACGTTTTCAGATTTACAATTCCAGTTGGTGTTTTCGAAAAGCAACACACCCATTTCTACAAGTAATCCGTCATCTCCAGAAGACAATGGACATGGGTTTGTGAAATCGAAGGTAAAATTTATGGTGAAATTCAATACATTATAGAAATTTGCTCAATAACTACGAGCTGTACTTCATGTAATTAAATAGAAATAATTAGTAAAGCTGAAAACATTTTCAGGGAAGCCCTATAAGTGTCAATAGTACTCCTCTTCAAGTTGAACTTTTGGAGAAAGAAATGCAGGACATCAAAATATCTCTAAACGAAACGCAAACGAACAATTTATATTTGAATGAAATAATCGAGCAACAGAAAAAGTAATTATTATTTCAAACCTCATTATTTCGATAGATAATTAAACTACTTTTAAAATCTATAATGAATATTAATTTTTAATTAACAACATAACTGAATTCAATTTTTAGAATGCTGGAACTGAAAGTAAGCCAAACAGAACAACTAGTGGATGTAGGAGTTCAGGTAGACGGGGGTGGTTATCGAAATCAGTCAAGTTTGGCGACGCGTCTTCAAGATGCGGAAGCTATGGTGAAGAAATTGCGCCTGGAAAATGAGGAACAGAGCAAAGAAATAGCAGCAATGAAGGCCAGTCTAGCGAACGTGAACAATCACTCTGCTGGAAATGGTCGTGGTCGGCGCAACAACCATCACAACAACAGACCAACTACCAGCGATGGAACTCAGGATGAAAATTCTTACAAATTTCCACCATTACATTCTCAAAGTTACTGGCACCGCGGGTCCAAAGGAAATCAGAAGTTTGTTTGAACGTTTACCTCTTTTCATATAAAAAAGTTATTCGATAATGAAATTTCGGCAATGCTTTTTTATATGGTAGAAATTATTTCATTATTTATTGTCATTGAATTGTTTTAAATAATTTCTTTTAATTTTAGTCTTGAACACTCGCATCCAGATTACCATTGGAATGAGAAGAATCGCCACGACCAATCTAAGCATGAGCGCAACTCGGATGATGGAATGGTGTTACCACAATTACGTAATAGTACAAATAAAGCTGACAACAATTCTGCGAGTTACCCGCCATTTTATCGATCACGAGGTTACCACAGTGGTAGCTATTATAACGGCAACAAAAAATACCGGAGTAATCGGTCTCAACGCCGGGACTACGATGGCAGTGGCCAACAACGACGTGAGTTCAAAGATCAACAACACGTCCGGACTGAGTATCATGAACCTGCCGAGGCGACGAAAGACTGCAACAAAAGTCCACGCAAACCTTAATCCGCAAACGATACTCAGTACCTCCCGTTTCCTTTAAATAATCGCCGAGAAGCGGGCTGATTCTGAATGGCGACACGAGTTAAAGAATTATCCCAACATAGGAAATAAGTTATTTCAAATACTGAGTAACTTAAGTTCTAACGATAACGTTGTCGTCAATTCGGAATTAAAATTTTGTCTTAAAATCGAAGATATGTTCTTAACCTTGTGATAAAAACAAATATTTTGCTTTTTTGAGCAAAAAGACAAAAACAAATACGCGACACACTGATATTAATTGTTTTAATTTGTTGACATCAAAGTGTAAAAATTACTTTGTAATAGATGTTAATTTGCAGTTTAAATTACAGTTGACTTGTGGGCATTTACCTATATCATCAATGTTACTCAGTATTTAAAAATATACTTCGACCAAGCTTCTTTAATGAATGAAACCTGCACAATTTTCGTAGCTTCAATGTTTCAGCAGAGACCAACACTTTAATCTGACGACCCATGTGTTAGCCAACATTCCATTAAAGGCTTGTCACCCATTGTAGACTTTTCGAAATATAATTATTGAAATTATCGCGACACATTTTCCAAATTACATAGCTATCGATGCTCAGAATTCAATGACGATTACCTTCACTTTTTATTAATTTTATTCATGCATTTATTTTGTTTATTCATTTTTGAGTATAAAAAACATAATTGTTTCTAAACTATTTATGACAAAATTCAGGATGAAATTAATAACTTTATAACTACAATAGAAAAATGATCGAAAATAATATGTGCAAAGTATACTTTTAATCAAAGATTGAATTTCGATTAAAATTATATTTTTGAAGGGCAACGAATCATCTTATTGAACTTTGAGCATGATCCTCCATCAAAATAACATAACTTGTATACCTACGTAGGAGAAATATTAAGCTACTTAATGTCTAAAGTATGCGCAGACTTGTTTGAAACAATATGAATCATGAAAAGCTACGTAAGAGATACAATATATGTCAAGTGTCTCATTTTAAAGATAAATCAATCGTTTCTTTAACTCATTCTTAATTGAATCATTACGATGAAGAATGCATGAACTGGGTGTAACATTTTCATGTTCATAAAATATTTATGGTTGAATACACATCAAAATATATATTTTATTGAAGTTATAATATTTATTATTATAATTATTATTATAACTTTGCATGCCCCAACAGAACAGAACGTTAAACAATCGTTAAGCGAACGTTCCTTGAATGTTTACGAAATGTTCGTAAATTGTTCCGTTCTGTTGGAGTAATTATTATAATCTCAGCAAATGAAAATCAGTAGAAACCAAAATTGAAATGTTACTAAACTTTATTGCATTTATACCTACTTATAAC
>JABFOV010002300.1:0-20507 GCA_022817685.1 Aradophagus sp. ZL-2020 | reverse complement strand
TTCTATTACGACCGGTTTTTGAGGCAATTACTTGTCGTTTTTAACTCAACAACATTTGATTTTGTTTTAACATCCTGCATTCTATATCGAGTATGTTGTTGATTTAATGGCATTTTTTCTCCCCGTGTACTGCCAAGATATACACAGACGACGTCTGTTTGACATCTTTTACGCAAACCGAATCGAACGAAAATTCGGCTGGAAACTTGAGCGACGGAAATAAAACAAGGTGGGTGCGTCGCGGTGAGGTAATTTCCGGTTCGAGGAAATTCCGCTCTTAATGCGCCGCTAACATCTTACGGGGCGCGGCAAAAAGTTGACGCAACGTTACACGTGTGTTTTCGGGACACGGCAAGGGGCTATTGATTCCGTCAGTCGAGGATAAATCGTTCGTCAAATTTCGTTCCCGGGAAACGGTGCATAACTTATTATATGTCATATCGAAATAAGAGGGAGGGCCTTGTTTGCTTAGAGACGATCGGCCCGAGAGATTATCGTGCGCGTTATTTTTTACCAAGTCGCATTAGAACGAAGAATCGTTGAGATAAATCTGACAGCGTATAAAATCCGGCTGTTGAAATAGAAACGTGCCATAAAGTATGCTAACGTTGGGCGCAAAAGGGCCGCGCGATGCATTTTGCACAAGTAGTAAATTTTATAAAATTATCCTTTAGGCAGATTTAAATGCGTCGGTGTTTTTCGCTTCAACGGCGACGACACGCGAAACTCGCCGAAAGATTATAAATGCAAACGTCGTGCTGGAATCGATCATCTAGGGTCATGTTGTGATGTGACGTCAGAAGCGAAGAAAATCGGGAGGAAAAGGCGAAAGAAGCGTAGAGCTTGTGCATAAAAAAGCTCACGCTAGAAACTGGGTTAACTTTTGTGTGCCTGGTTTTCCTCGTAGCCGATCCCCCTCCCTCTCAAACTGCCCTCTAACCGCGGTTTCTGCGTGTTTGTTCCATATTTTAACGGCGAACAATTTTTCATCCACTAAAAATTTTACGACACCTCGCGCGCCGCATTCGATTGCTGCCGTTTCTGCCGCTGCAAAGGCGGGCTCGTTGCTTTTATTTCGCTTTTTTTTCCCCGTGCGCGTTTTCTTATTGGTTTTTGGACGTCTTTTTTTGGAGAGAGAAAAAAGCTTGTATCTTCACACGGAAAAGTGCCGAAGAGGGCGCGAATGCCGAAAAAGTTGAGAAATGAAAACGCGGCTTAATTTCCGTGGCACATTTTTCCGCGCAAAGCGAAAAGGGAAAATGGTGGAAGAAAGGGAGGGGAAAAGAGCAGAAACGAGTGTCGTAAAACGCGTCGTTAGGCCGAAACGTGTAAACAAGAAAAATGTTCCTGGGAAACAAAAGGAAAGTGTTGCCGAGAAAAATGAGCCAATAAATCTCGGGGATTATTTGCTGCAGTGCCTTTGATTTTTATGAATGTCAGCGCGTGGCGGCAAATAAAAGGCGCTGTTTAAAGGGAGAGCAATAATGAGCGGTTGAAAAAAATGACGATCCAAAGGATCGCCGGCGAAAGTTTTAGCGCGTGGTTTTTATTGCGAAGCTCCGTCCAAGCTCGACGCCACGCAGTGGACGTTGGTTTATTTATTTTCGGCTCGGGCGTTTCGCGGATAATAAAGTCGTTCGTGCAAAACGTAGATAACGTCGCAGCATCCCTCCGCAGCGGCGTTTTTACACTCTTTGACATAAGTTTACGCGTCATAAAATGACGGCCAGCTTGGTCACGACGGATTACATCACGGCTTGTGAAAACCTGCAACGAGGATAGTTTAGAAAAATATTGCCACCAAAGGTTGAGTTTAAGGACTGTTGGAAATTTTCTGTCACACTTACCGATGCGTGTCGTTAAAGAATAATTTCTTCGCTTCCATCTACAATTTGCGCTGAACAATTTATCGGCCAATAAATTCGGCCCTTTTTTCGGTTTTATTCCTCGTGTTAAATTAGTAATTCGAAAGTTTGAACGCGATCTAAAGTGATGTAGAGTGGTGATAAATTGTTAATTCGAAAAGGTACGAGTATTTACTGTTCAATATTAAAAAGAGAGAGAGAGAGAGAAGCTGAAATTTACAAGTTCATTATGTTATGTAATGTTAATTTTGTTTAGTTATATATACGTGTATGTAATTTTGAAATGATGTTTCACTTCGAAATTCACATCAAATCATACAAATTTTTTTTGAATCAAATGTATCATTTGTTATTAAAAGGACTGAACATTGTTAAAAAAGAATGTTTTATACAATTTCTACATCGTCATGATAAACTCTATTTCACAATTTAAATATTATAAAATCGGGGGTACAATCCTTTTAATCTGATCGTAATGACGGTATGTTGTTATTTGAAATTAATTTTAGTGATGAATTAGGTGGCAAATGAATTTCAAATGCGTTTGAGCCTGAAAAATTGACGTTCCATAACGCAAATGCATTCGAATTGAAGTAAGCCGCGGACTCATTAGAGGTGTCGTTTGAGTGCATTACGAACGGCTTGCCAGAGAGAATAAGGTCCCGCTGCACTTAGTTTGTGCAGTTTCTTTCTCCCGTAATGCAGTCTATGAATTTAAATGTCGGGCCATCTTTTTTGTGCGGCGTTCTCTGATGATAATAGGCACGCGGAAACGTGGCGACGTTTTATCAGATCCGCAAGGACCTCCGAGATTACAATCGTCACGATTTTCGCGCATATGTTGGTAACTATTATTTTCTCGCTTTTAAATCTACGATCATAAAAATGATTTCTGATGGTAAAGGAATTTTTTCATTTTGCATCAAGTTTTCACTGCGTCTACATTCTGAGACATTTCCGAGAATAGGATACTTTCGGTAGTGTTAATAAACGTGGACTGTCGATGCTGTTGAAGTTACAAAGTAGAGTTTTACGTAACACCTTGTATATTTTGATTTGAATAAAGTGCGATATAACGTGGAAGTTAACTGTGTAAGTATATTTTTTTGCATGGGACGCTATACGTCAAAGAGATTTATAAAAATACGTATAGAATGTCGATTTGCAGTATCGGCAATATTTTATTATCAATAAAATTTTACATGCTATTTTCAAAATTAAAATAAATAAAATAATTAAAATGAAAAGCGCTCCAGAATTCTTTCGACCGATCAGGAGAAAACAAAAAAAAAGCTTAAACGTTGTTTGTTGAATAAAGAGATACGATAAATGTGCGATCACTTGGTGTAAACATATCCATCATTAAATTCGAAAAATGATTGTCGAATTGCGTTTCTGTGAAATCGCTCAATAAAGAAACGAATTTGTAGGGGTGAACGCTTTATTTCATTCGCAAAGTTATCATGCAGTGTCGCAATGATGATTCAATAAATTCTATCATTGGACGGTTAATGTATCAATTGTGATTAAAGTGCGGTCGGTTATCAGTATATTACCGTTGGCTCGGTTGACAAATGCTAATTAAACTGTCAGTATTTGTAGGTAAACATTGGCCATACTACGATACAATGGTAATAGTGATATGCTAATGACGTTGATGCGTTCGTTCGCCAATAGTATTGACACTGCATATTGAAATGCCGACGGATCATGTTATTATTGTGGCTGTGAAATTTTTCCTCTCGGGTATTCATTGTGCTTCTTTACGAGCAGATGCTCGCGTTTGAAAAAGAAAGTTCGACTCGGTGAACACGGCATGTCAGTTCCGAAGAACCATTTACATCGAAAATTAGGTGGAAAATTGATGTATCTGTAGCGACTGTTCCGATCGAACAAAAGATAACGTGTTACGAGATTGTTAGATTTAATCAGTTGTCTAATACGTGTTTAAGAACCCTAACTAGGTAATAGAATTTCCTGTTTAAATTCATGTGACCTTAAAACCATTGCGTTTTGTAATCGCTTGGCAGTATAGTTTATTTAATTCATCATTAAAATATTCAAAAAGATTGGATTTAAATATTTTTCACTTAAGAAATTATTTCAGCAATGATAAAAATCTAAATCATGCTCTGGTAATAAGACAGTGAAATGTAATTGATCGATGTTGTTTTGCAAAGGTCGTGGGCAACTACGGGTGCAATGGTTGGATTACTTATTGAAGACAACAGTTAATCGAATTGGTAGCCAATTTCAAAGCTCGGTTTGAAATGGTAACGATAAGAATACCAACCTGCCGAACGCCGAGACGCTAGCAGGAACAGGAAAGGGCAAACCGAGGCTGAGTCCTCTAAGGCCCAGGTGTGGCGGCGGTGGGTGCAGGAAGCCCCCGGCGGTCGGCGGCACCAGGGGGACCCCCGGGGTGTTGGCGGACGCCATACATGCTGGCACCGCGGGATAACTTGGTGGTACGGAACATGTTCGCAGAGGTCTGCGGTGGCGTCGCGGTCGGCGCTCCCGGCGTCTGCCGTCCCGTACGTCCTCCACTCCTTCCTGCAGGCTTGCCTCCTGCAGGGTTGCCAATCGCGACGAGATGTCGCCATCGGTTTGCGCCTCTGCGCTCGCAAACGATCTTACGCGTTGCACATTGCCGGGCGAACGATGCTGCGGCTGCGGCTGCGGCTGCTGACTTTGTTGCGAGTTGGCGACGGTCGTGACGACATCCTCGTCGACGACCGTGACGACACTCACGGGCCGCGGGGCATCCTCGCAAAGTGCCCCGGCCATTGTACGACACTGGACATCGGTTTCCACGGTGCTCGACGGGGACGGATTGTCCTGAAAAAGTCATTATATCACAATTTCTTCAATTATTGATATTCATTATATGAAAAAAAAACACACACACACACACACATTGTTATTTTTAGAATAATATATCTGTTAAACTTCAAACAACCATATGAGTCTAGGAAGCATATTTTTTAACAAACTGGCAACGTCAGGGAATCAGGGAAAAGTTGATTAAAAATAGTGCTTTTCATTATATACTTTCAAGACTATAATTTTAACATAATAAGTTTATAAGAAAGAATAGTTGCGCCTTGTCATGCTGAATGATACAGTATTATTAAAAATTGAATCTGACTGATTTCAATTTTTCATAAAAATCCCACGATCTGTAAAACGGTGAGCCGGCCGTTCGAGCGTGCAGCGAGTTTTAACTTCTACGCGCGCAACTGATAAAGTTCGCCATGCAACGATACTTGAGTATGAATTTCGCTGTTTTCATTAAATAATGCATAAAAGTGAAGAGTAACTTGCGATTTTTGTTGCCAATCAAAGTATAACAAAACATGATTTCATCCAGAGATAGAATGTTATGTAATATTTTCGGTATGGTTCAGTTGCTAGTCAATAACTTTCGTTAAAATTATTTTATAATAAGTCATTTTATTGTCAACAAGCAACTGTTATTTTTATTGGAATTCACACAATAATAAAAATGGAACAATCATCACTTAAATGTAATTAAATAATCATAAAATAATACACAGATGAACAACTGATCATAATAGAAAGCTACTAAGGTATAATTCGACGGAATGATTTCACAAAACAAGTCAATTCTTTGTGCTTTGTTTTAGTTTGTTGTACGAAAAGCCTTGTTGTTCCTTTGAAAATTTCATCCATTGAAATCTCGTTCACAGAAATTAAAAGTCGCTTTGTTGTTGCAAGAACTTCTCAGGGAAAATGGTTTTCGTTCGACATTTGCTTGAAATTGACAATTGAATCCCGCTGAAACAATGCTACGCTATATAATGGCCAACATTTGTATCTCTAAAGAGAAGCAGATACAAGATACGAGGCTACTACGATCACGTCACGGGTAAAAAGAAAGAAGAAAGAACGAGATGGGAAAAACAATAATAAACCACTGGGCCGGAACGAGGGGAGATAAAAAAAGTGGCTACAAATTATTTAACTTATATACACGAAAACGCGCTTATCGGATCGATGCGGAAACGGTAACGCGATAATTCATAAAACGCGAGCTCTTACGAGTTGCGCAACTCGCGCTTCCTTCTCGCGAAAAGCACCGCTTTTGGCTATCTTAACCAATGTCGGCAACGTCGCGCTGTCTTTGTTTCCAACATTTGTTGCGCGAAACCGCCACTGAATTACGTAAATGGCCCATCTCTGCGCGCACTCGCGTTTTTGTCCAGCCAAAAACAACAGCTGAATGTTGCCTGAAAAATATGTCACTTCGGTTTGTTCCTCGCTCTTCTTTTCTCCGTTTATTTATTCCTCTCTCGTTTTTCCTTCACTCTTTTTAACGCATTATTTTTTCGTCTTTTTTTTTTTTAAACGCACGCAAGCTTGTCTGGGAAAACGAGTCCTTTGAGGGACAAAATGAGACGGCACATTTTTACACGTTACACATTGCCTCGAAAACGCCGATCAAAATTTTCGTTTTGCCACGCGTGATGACGTGTTTATTAACAGACGATCTCGCGTTGACATCGTTATTACTGCGACGTTTGTCTGACAAAAAAATCCGTTTGATTTAAGAGATAGCCTTGAATTCGTTCCATCAAACAGCGTGCACTTGGTTCGCAACAGCAATGTTTTACGTGTAATCGCGGACTCATCTTACCGAAACTTATTATAATTTTAACGTGTGAAATGTGTTTCTTAATTTGCAGTATACAATGGAAATATCTTGACGAAATTAGTGGCAGTGTTGTCCACTACAATCCTTCGAATGACGGTACTTTGAAGTAAAGGTAAACTTCAATTTCTTGGATCAAAAGTCTGGCTGTTCGTGTGAGGTGAGTTTCTTTATTTTGACTTTTCGACATTCTTTGTAACCCGGTATATGTGATTGAAGCAGTTTCAGTAATGTCTACTAGCAAATACGTTGTTAATAAAATTGAGAAAAACAGGTTATTAAATTAATATAAATAATTTAATTAGTCATTATTCTCAATGTATGAATTACTATTAAATGAAAGTAGACTACACCCTTGGAATAAGTAAATAGTTGGACTACATTGCTCGCTAAACAAACCTGGAATTATCGTCCAACACGTAACCGCGTATTTGTAAATAAAAGGTATTTAAGAATCACCTTAATAGCTGGACCCCCGGGCGCCATTTTAAACTCCGTCGCGGAAAAGCGTTTTGCAAACATTAAATTTGCAATTCCAATTGATATGCCAACAAATGCGAATAAAACAAATCGCCGCGGATTCAACTGAATTTATATCGCGCGCAAAGAATATGTTACTTTTGCGAACGGCCGCGCTGGCTTCCGACTCGCAAATTTTTTGACCCGTGCGAACGCGCGGCTCGTTTGGCTTCGAATTAATAATAAACGGCTGCGAGAAAAATAAAGGATTAATTCGTGGCCGACGTGGAACTTGATGTTTTATTCTTGCGATAAATCTTATCGCGGAAAGTGTAACGAATTTAATAAAAACGCCGCGTGAATATTCATATAGGAGCCGAATAATTTGCGCGACACTCACGAAATTATCATTATTTTAATTAGTTCGTTTTATGGTACAATTTTACGGTTAAACAGGATCGCGGCTATTTCGTTTAAAACATACAAACAGCAAATAAAATTACTTTATTTCTTATTGCCCTAACGGCACTAAATACTCGCGTGGAAAAAATCAGTTTAGCATTAGTTTGGCATCTGTAATAGTCTGGATTTGTTCCGTCAGCCGTACTACAGAAGGATGATTACTTTTCAAATAAACAAATATTTAATTGTCAAGTTTTTCTTCATTATATTGTTGTATAGATATTCTGTATGTATATATGTATAGGCTCCCGTAAGTATATGTAACGGCCTAAATGGCGTAAAATTAATAATAATTGAAAGATTTGATAATTAAATATGTATTTATTTAAAAAATGATCATCTTTCGGTAGTACAACTTGCGGAACACATTCAGGCTTTCGCCAGATATGTTACCAGACAGACTGATTTCTTCCGCGCGAGTACTTTCAGAATATTTAATCCACTGCAAATATTCTAAGAATATGTCCAAAATATCATATTTTTTACTTAAGAAATAATGTGGTCATAATTACAGCAGTCGTAATGAAATCAAATACGTTCACTGTAATTTTTATTATTTTCACCACTTCATCTTCTTAGTATTAGGTGTCAATATAAATTTTATCCCGGTAATCATTTCACGATTATTTTACGTCAAAGAGGTAATTACTGATTACCTTAGATTTTTCACGATCAAAAAAAATTCACGGTCTTGTCATCATGTCCATCAAATACATGATGGTCAGGAGCGTGAAGTAAAGTTAGTCGATTATATAAATGTTTAATAAAACGTGAATATTAATCATTAAAATTTAGTTTGAACAGCGTGCTAATTAAATTATGATGATTAACTTGCGATTGAATAATTCATGAACTTGATGTAACAAAAAACGCACGCTATTTCATGTTCACTTTTCTACTCCAAGGTGAACGAAAAAAAAAAAAAAAAAAAGTTCGTCAATTGTATTCACAATTGATTAATCTTAAATAGTTGGATGACGGTAACTAAAGTAACATGGTCTTATAATTACAATCATATTCTAGAATGAACATTAATTATTCAAAAATAAAAAAATTTTCAAAGCAAATCTCTAATTTTAAATCACAAAAATCTGTATCGTTACAAATACTCTCAAAAAGTAAGTGCTTGAATAATATTTAAAAGTAACTATTATTTATCAACGTAATCGTGCCATTAATTTTTATTTACGATTATCACTTTTATACTTGTTTTAACAACAGTCTCAAATGAATACAGTAATAAATAAATCTAGAATTAACACCACGCGTCATTAAATCTAACAAATAGTCAAACTCACAGCTTTCGCTTTACTACGGAATAAAATATCATTTGCGGAAGGATCCGATTAATTTCAACGAAACTAATGCATTCTTAATTAACGTAACGTTTGCAAACATTTTCTCCCCAGTAGATGCTACGTTGTTTAGGCATTAAAATTACAGGAAATAATTCGCTACAAGTGGAATTAATTTTAGCGAGATACTAACGTAATTGAATGATAATTATCCGCGGAGGGGGTGGTTTGTGAAAGGGAAAAGAGGAGAGAAAAGCCCAATAATACAATAGACGAGTACTAAGTGCGGAAAACTGGAGATGTAGGCCATAATGGATTTAAAGTATTGCGAGTTGAGTTATATTTAATGAACGATCGAGATCGGTGAAAGTGGCTCGGGCTTGGCCTGTTTTGCCTGCGAAAGACTAACGAGTGGATGTGCGGGGGCGATAATGCACGTGAAAAAAAGAACGAGGTGCCGAGTCCCCGGGCCGGCAAATATCATCATCATTTTCGCGGCGGCACTTGACAAAAGCGGAAGTCCGTCTGGGACGCGATGATCGCGCTCAATTAAAATAATTGGAACGTAGGAAAGCCCGCGCAGGGCTTGTAATTATTATTAAAATTCAATTATAAATATAAATATTAATAACGGCATTTTCGTCGTTGGCGCACTTACATGAATGAAAACTGGAACAAGTACATCTGGCAAATGAAAGATTCCGAAACATGAATTATGTATGCATGGGCTTGAATTTAATTAAATGCAGAATTCCTTGCGTTAATGCAATTTTACTATTGCGAAACATACGGGCAATTTCACGTCAATTGGACGTGCAAAAACTTTTTTGATTTCGTCCCTTGATAAATTGTTCCGGCTTCGCCGTGGTATTTCAGATATTAAGAGCTGCGAAACGCTTTCCGAAATCATAACTTTCGCGGCATTTAACGGCGGTTGAATAGCGCCAATTTTGCTATTTTGTTGCGATGTGTTTTTCTTAAAAGTATTCATTCAAGTATTGATGAAGTAAAATTGAAAATTAATCGTATTATAGTTGTATTGAAATTACGCTTTTAATCAAGATTAACTTTGAACAACGATTAGGCGTAATTTCAATACAACTATAATAGTTGCACCCCGCAATCTCAAAAGAGATCAAAGTCGCGACGAAAGATCGCGATTATGGTTTTGCGCGAAACGAAAATGTTGAAGATGATTGCAATGTATAGATTAATAGACAGTAAGGGCAAATGATTGAGGTTTACTTCAATTTATTTATGGCAATACGGAAGACTTCTATAAATAGACTGGAAGAAAACAATCGGTTTGAAGGAATTTTCTTACCATGACTTGCGATGATTTCATTTTTTTCGATAGCTATTAATTAACTTGGCAACGTAAAAATATACAGTAGAACAGTATAAATTTATAATACAAAAGCTAAAATAATTGTGTAGAAATATTTATATATTTCTACACCTATATAGGCCCTGTGCAGGCACACCGTTACATGCCAGGGCTCAGCCAGGATAATTCTTACTAAGGATCACACGACTCACAAATCATGATTTTGATAATTAAATTGGTTCTGTTTCAGACAACTTGATTAATATGTGAATTAATGCATAAAACTGATTAATATAATCGTTATCAGTTGTAATAAATGTTCAATTACAAATAAATATTGGAAAAACGTATTTAAGTTTATGTAACATCGTTAATTATTAAAATTACTCTTTTACTTTTGACGATTGTAGCGAAATTAGTTTAAAGTCAACCTTAAATATTGGTTTGTCCAGTGATTAAATAGAGTATGAAATTTACAGTTGAAAAAGCGCTTGAAATTAATTTAACCGAAAAGCCAACCCTTATCGTTCATCTCCCCTTCGTTGAGTTGCCTTTTTTGAAACCATCGACGAGATCCCATTTCCAGTCGATTCGGTTGCCCGGCGAAAAGCGTGAAATCATTGCAGAAGATCATGAAAATCCTGGCCTGCTTCCCTCGAGTTTTAACTATAGTTAGCAGTTCACTTACGAACCAAGGCGGAAATTCATTCTTTACAGATGTTTCACGGTTATTTTGAAATGTTCGCCAACGTTCTTCATCGATTTATTATTTTTTAAATGTCAGATGCGAATAATATTGAAAATAACATTATACATTAACATTATTACAAGAACTGTTTCAGAAATAAATGGAAATATATCTCTCGAATGAATAAAATACGAATCAAGACATGTGTTTTGGTGGAGAAAATTGATTCACGCCGTTATAAATTATGTTTGAAGAGCCGATGTACTCGGGAGTTAAATTTAAGTGGCCTGCGAACCGCCCTTACTGTGTATTTTAAACAGGGGAGAAGTTTAGAAATCACATAAATCTATTTAAGTGGAGACACCAGGTGTCCTGAAACGCCAAGTCAAATATGAAAGAAGAAGAACCCTTGCTCGGGATATTTCATTCGATTGCTCATGAGGGAAAACCCCTTCGCTTTCTTCCAACCATTAATATACATTTTCTAAAAATATTTGTCTTGAATATTGAAAGTAATATTTACCGATAATAAAAGGACACACGATGCACCTTCGATTGACAATATTTAAAGCTGTTTTCAGACGCAATATACTAATGTTTTATAAAAAAATCAATTGCCCGGAAGCTATAGAAAACCATAAGTTTATTCGCGCGGAAAAAAATTCAAGTGGAAATGTTCTGGAAATACTGTCTTGATATTGTCTTATAAATAATGGTCATAGTTTAGTACGATCCGTGGGTGTACGTTAAATTAAATTCATTTATAAAATATTAAAAATTTGTATACGAATAATAGTTTTCATTTTTTTTTTTTTTTTCGTTTTAGACAGATGTTTGCCAATTATTAGTCAAACTCTAACAGTCAAGGAAAACTATTGTAGCAAGTCATGGTGACAGCTTATGAATATTGAAAATAAAGTTGAATATAATAGGGTACGAAAAAGCTGTAGTACAGTAAAATAAAAAAATTATTTCCTTTGGAAAATACGAGGAAAATATTTTATTTGAATAATTCAGTATAGACTTTATTTGTTATGATTGTTTAATTTTTGCAATGTTGGAATAATTTTTTTACATTCGTTAATTATAATTCAACAAAAACCGTGATCTAAAATTTCTCGGCAATACAGTAAGTTTGTATTCTCGTTACTATCCACTTGGTGAAACTTGAATCTTATTTATAAATTAATAAGATTAATAAATGATGTACTTAAATGTTTTTGATACGCATGCATTATTTATCAATAATATATGCATGCAACGTGTATAATATAATATCTTGCTTTTATTCATTAAAAACGGGTTCTTCATGAAGAGTGTTTTCTTTCACGATAAACATATTTTAAATAAACATTCCATTGACAAGTTACATGGAAGGAACGACCTTAAAGGGAGTCACCTTTCTTTCGCGCGCTCTGCCTGCTATAGTCCGAACAAAGAAGCGCACATTCTCTTCTCGCAACGTATTGAGAAAAATTATACTTTACTCAACTGAAATCTAGCTGCGTCTACTAGAATTTAGGCTCGAATACAGGTAGCTGAATTTAAAGTCATTGCTACATTTTGACTTACATTTTTTTTTTTAAATCTTTTAATTTGGCACAACGGTTTAACAATCAAATTCAGTTATTATGGAGATTTTTGGTTGTCGATCAGTCCGATGGAAAAATTAAATGACTATGCAATCACAATTTTTGTATTTTTTTTTTCTTTTAGTCATTGTACTTTCATAGAAAATTTGTCCACATTCTATTGTACTTTTTCGAATGAAAATATTGAAATAACTCTCGTTGAGATCAATACTGTTAGGTGAAATAATATTATTTTAAGGTAATATATCAAAGGCTGGCGAACTCGAGGTTGACGTAACCTCAAATTACATCAATTATTCATATTGCATACTATAATTCGGAAAGAGATGTTTCGGTATGACATATGTCAGAATATTTGGCATGTTTCAGGATAAATTTCTTACGGTGTGATATTTTTAATGGAGAAAATATATGTCGCAACAATTTACATTGATCTAGTCTAAAAGCTACACATCTCTGTATCTATATCTGAATCGTCAAAGAATCATTGAACGAACAAACGTTTCTAAAAAATAAACTAGTTTATATTTTGTCAAAATTTGGAAATATGAAATGATGTTAAAAGAATTAGATTAAATAGGTACACAATTTTAACGTGTTCAGACCATGTGAACGTTTTATTATAATTTGTGGTAAACAAATGCCCGCTCAGCTTTAAAATTTTCAATTCATTATTTACAAACGCTCTCAATCGAGAATATTCATTTGGATTTAGTTATTATTATAATTGAACCCTATTTCAAGTGTCTAGAAGAAAATACGATGTTCGTTTCAAGCGCGCTTGTATCAACGAACTTGGGAATTCACTTGCTACTTTGCTTTTGTAGATTGATGCGCTTTTCTGATAAAAAAGGGAACTGCAAAGACGAGTAAGTAAATCCGTCGCGCACAATACAAATTGCGCGCGAAATTGGATGAAGTGTGCGTGATGGCTTACCCGGCTTATGTATATGAAATTGAGATGAAGCAAACACAACGTTATAATCTGATTTACGTCTAAGGACGACTGCAGGAAATTGATTCATCAAACACTGGGGCGTACACTTTTAATGGATGCAATTTTTCGACTCTTTATATGAGATAAAGAAGTTTTTTGATAGATCTAATGATATACATTGCAAGTCAATTTGCAAAATAACGAAATGAAACGACAATTCCAAATCTAGTAAAAAATTCAAATAACCAATTGCTTTGGTAGCAGCATTCATCTCTAACAGCAAACAACAATTCGTGTATCACTTGACTAATTATAAAAAAAAAAAAAGAAAATTCACTGAACGTCAAGCAAATTTTTCTCCAAAACACACAATGCGAACATTTTTTCCCATTTTTTAAAAAGACTCAACGTGAAATAATAAAGAGGTGATTAAAAAAGAATAAAAAAACAAAAGAAATAAAAAAGAGGTGATTTTCACATTTATCTGTGCATAAAATTCCTTGCTTTATTTCAAGCATACGTGCTGAGTCGACGTAACGACTTCCTCGATAATGCGATTTCGCAATGACTATGGATTTATAAAAAACTGATCATTAAGCGGGATTTTGTCAACCACAAAATGTTAGTGGAACAGACCGAAATTTTGCTCGAGTTTTTGCCCGTACGTTGCAGTTACTTTGACGTTACGTTTTAATTAAGACCCCAAAGCCGGCCGAATCACAGAGGCCGGCATTCGTCGTCCTGGACGATTCGGATATCATTTTCATAATTAATCGTCTTTTTATCAGAAATACGCCGGAGCTTTGACGCGCCAGTTAATTAATGGCCTCAACATTGTGCTCCATTCACCCCCCCCCCCCCTCCCTGCCGGCCTTTACTTTCCGTGGCCGTCAATTTCGAATCAAAATCTCGCAGAACGAGTTTGACTGGCATTTTCTTAAAACGTTTTTCGATAGAAAAATCGCACACGCGACCTCGTAAAACGTGACATCCTTTTGACAAAACACCGAACAAATTTTCACTTTGTTACAAAAGGGGTTTAAAAAATGCTCCGCGTTTGACGACTCGACACTATGAAATATTTACATTCACAATGAGGAATTTTTTTTGAACGTTCGACGAAAGAAAAAAAATACTTGCGAGGAGAAAAACAACGAGATTTTAAATTTTATTTTTTTTTTTTCGTTTCCTTTGATTCCGACAATTAAAACATATACTTGATTTTATGAATATGGTAGTCCATTAAGGCAAATATGCTGTACTTTTAAAATCGTAAATATAATATTACAACATAGATTGAAATTCAACGTTTTTTTACAGTGCAATAAATCGACCTTTAAACAATTTCGCGACACATTTCACGTCGACTGTTTATAATTTGATTGAAAGAAATTAGACCCTTTGTTCGCGAAATAACGGCTGCGGTTAGTAAACCGCGCTTTCAAACCGCTTTTATTCGTATAGCAAATATTTTGCCATTTTTCACTGTGCGACAATTATGCGCCTCTTTAGTAACGTTTGATTACCCGCGCTTTGCTTGAATTTTTCATTATAACATACCGCGCACTCTACTGACTTAAATTAACAACATTGATATTCCGCTACTCAAGCCACTGGTTTTGGCTAATTTAATTTCCGCCCGGTCATTTCAATCAATTGTTCGGTCGAATAATTGAAATGAATAAGCAAAAGTCAAAACGAGCAATCGTATTAAAGTAAACACAATTTTGATTATAGTAGTTTAATACAATAAATTACATGGCAAAAAAGTTTCATTTAAAATGATTAAAAGTATGTTAGTGTACAGATAGAGAAAATCTTTTTACGTTGATTGGAATTCATGGTACTAGCACTCAATTTTGAAATGTAGTATATTGTAGTAATACACAGTTTCGCAAGTTATTCTTTACGAAACCTAAATTAATAGTTGTCATATCTAAAGTAATTTTTGCTTAAAAATTACTCAAGTTTTAAATGAAAATTTTTCATCGTGTATTGTTTTTTGTAAGTTATAAATGTTGATAACTTTGTTGTTTACAATTTTTTATTATTATTAACTTAAGTTAACGAGGTCCATACTAATTATTATTGTACGTGGGCTTTTATTATTCTTGCGACAATACTTTTATCGTAAAAGATGAAAATAAGTATTTGAACGTAATGTATCTGAGATGTGTGTTGTAAAATTCATAGTACTTTCCCGTTATAAAAACGTTCAATTGATTTCTACCATGTATGCGTCCGGAAAATGTTTTGTCAAACAAGACAGGTTGGCGTTCAATTTAATTATCGTACTATTGATTAAATTATAATTTTTTCCAATTGAATAACAAATTGCCTATTTTGGCAAAAGTATTTTATTTTGCGAATACCATGCTAATATCGTTTACTTGATTGAAAAGTAATTTAAATTCAAATTTCGCCAACGATTATTTCGTATAAGAATAGTAGTGTATTATTATCTACAAAACAGTAAGTTTTTTAATGACTATTAAAATACTAATTACAAACGTCATTAAATAAAACTTGTTTAAATTCATGCATTATTCCAACGTAGCAGTGACAAAATTCCAAAATATGGTAAATGTTACATCTGAAAACGGTACATATTGTTATCACCGCTATCCAATGTTATGTACGGTAATTTGAAATTGGCGCCTCGAAAGAATGGCACCCTCAAATCAGAGACATTGAAATTTCTTTCGCAGCGTTATGTAAAAAAAGGCAATTTCCCACAAGAGGATGAGATTCGTGACACGGAATAAGATTTTACGGAGCTTAATATTTATATCTGTGATTTTTAAGCCGAGTATCGAATTCGTGTATCTGTTGGCAAACGAAATCGGTTTCGCGCGAGCCGGGCCGCAATTTGACGACGCGCTCGGCCGGCTGTGGATGAATCTGTGTAAGTGCCGGCGCGCACACAAGCGCCAAGACTGCAGACGCTGAAAATGAAAAGTGCAACTCTCAACGCGAGCTGTGAAACGGTCACGGCGCGGCCGGGATCGTTCTTGCGGAACGGTCCCGCGACCGGTCTTTCTATTTCTCTGTCGCTCTTCTCGTTCCTCCGATCGTTCGCACTCGCGCAACGAACGTGCGCATTTTTATTACATATCATTCACGCTTTTCATCCACTGCCCGCGATATCAAAATCCTGTGCTTTGACACATATGCGCTCTAACGGCAACTGATCGCGCGCGCAATCACTCAACGGTTTCCCGAGCTCGCGAAATTAATTGTACTTTTAAATTTAAACGAGTTGACGCGGTCATTGTCATCGCTCAAACATTCTGAGCGCTCGTAATTTTTTTCCTTCAATCCCAAATGTGTTCGCTACCTTTAGCAACGGGAACCAGTAGATTGTGCAACAAGGCTGAAAAGATTATGATTACCAATAAATGAAAGAATTTTGCGGCATCTAAAGTTTATCTTTCCGCTTTTCGAGGACGAAAAGTTGCACATGACGAACGAACAGTGAAAATACTTTTTTTTTTTTCTAATGTACTGGAAAATTCAAGTTGAACTTTAAAATTAAAGATCAACTAATTGAACGTAACGTTTTCTATTGTAGTAATACACTTATTTTTCTTTTTGCAGTTTTAAACGTCACTCAATAGAAGTTGCATATAATATCGAGTTTTATATTAAATTCAATGTTATTTTGTTTAACGATTTCCTTAGAAAAATGAGGAAAGAAGTTATATTTACGATGGACTTGATATTTAATTAATGAATTCGCTTTTGCCATAAATAGTTGAACAGATTGTTCTATTTCTTTCACGAGATGTAAAATGTCATTTTTTTTTTTTATCCTATTTTAATGAATATTAACGTTGCGAAATTGCAGTAGGGAAAATACCTTGTAAAGAAGTAAAAAATATAGAGAGTAAAAACATTTTTCAGTATACTCTGGCAATACTGAAAATTTCATTGTAATTTTTTTGGACAACTTTAGCATTTGACAAATTTTTCTCGACACTTATCTAAAAATGTATATCAAGTAATTTGCAATTTCATTAATATCGAAACGCGTTATGACATGTTCAATTTCATATCTACTGCTACAAGAATGATCACAAGCCATATTGTAACCTCCAAAGAAACTCATTTTACTTCGTTTCTTTCAGTTCATGTTAGCGTGTTTTTGTAGTTAAGTTAAATTGCTTTGTTTATATGTTTTGACATATATATGATATTATAAAAATTGCTTTAAGCTCATAAGTGTGATTACTAATAATGTTTGAAGTAGCCAGTGGAAAATCTTCCGCAGCATTGTCAAAGAAAAAAATCCTTTCAGTTAAAGAATGTTAAGCCAATGCTGACTTTCTCTTATAGAAGCGTAGGGAGGGAGAAAAAAATGCGAAAAAGTCGGCTGGGAGAAAAGTCGCTAGTTTGGAAGTCCACCGTCGACGAAATAAAAGCAGCTGCGCGTTTAATTCGTCGCGAGGACTATTCCGCGTGGAATATTAGGTTTACGACCGCAAAGAGCTAACTGTACGAGAACGTTTATGTTGCAAATTGGCGTCGCGCGCGCGCGTGCACGGACGACCGTTTTGACAAACGGTACTCCTCTCGGTCTGCGCGTTTTCTACGCCGTGTTCGAAACGCGCTCGTACGAGTGCGTTTGAAAGGCCAATCGTAACGATTCAAATCGAATTCTACGAAGCGACTTTGGAAATCGCCAGGAAAACTTACGATATTTCCATCGTAACGTGACATTGAACACTGAATATTAATTTGCGTTAACTTTAATAACTAATAGAAAATAATTAGAGTCTTTCTCGTGTCCAAAAATAAAGCACCGACTGTCAAATTTCATTTGAATTGTTTATAGAGCTTACACAGGTTTGCCAATAAGAAAAGGACAAATGATCGCCAACTCTAAATAAAATGCATTACGGTGACCTTTTATCCCTTTTTACTGGCAACCCTGACTTTATACTGTGTGTAAAACATGTGTAAAATTCGGTTTCTCGCAGTATGAAAGAAACATTATGAATGAAACATTATAGGTCAATATTATTTGATATTAGGCAAAGGATACAAATGAAATTTTGAATATTTAATTTTCGACAAATTGTAACAATTTTCGGTTTGAAAATTTCGGCCAAGTTTTACATTGATTATCAGAGTAGGAAGAAATAAATGTTTATTTGTGTATAACATACGTGAATTTAATGATCACATGAAAATTTTTTGAAAAATATTCGAACGATGTAAAGGATGAGAGGGGCGTATGAAATTAAAACACGAAAGTTTTTTCGAAATTCCGAATGCGCGCGTGAGAGAATCAGACATACAAATTCAAGTTGGATCGTGCGATTCATTTTGCCTTTAAATGAAGAACAGTTCTTTTTCATTAAAATTCCCTGCATTAGCATGTAGTTTACGTGCACTTGACAAATCACCGTCCGTGCCATTTCTTTGACAGATGTATCTTGATTGATGCCTTTGATCATTCGTTATTCTGCTCCCTGCGAAATCAAATATTGAAATTCACGCGGACCGCGCGCGAATACATAATGCATTCAGAGCGATTCCAAGATTACGACTTTTTTCGTAATTACGAAACTTGCTCCGCTCATTTGTTTGACTTCGTTTCACTTTTTCGCGACAAAACGACAAAACACCGTACTGACAACAGTTTTGAGAAATGGACAAGCAGTTCATGTTTCTATTAACTTTTTTTCTCAGTACATTTATTGAGTATACACCAAAAATAATTTTCTAAATATAGATTCAGTTATTAAAATACTTTCAGATTGCTTTAGCTTAAAATGTAATTATTTTCTAATCATGTTAATGAAAATTTGATTAGACAGGTAGAATAATGTTTTATTTGCATCCGTTTTCGGAACATTTGGAAATGTTTTCCAAGTAACAAAAAAGTATTTCAAAATAAAAATTATATTGCAATATTATTCTTAATATTAATTAAAATTATAATTTAGATTAGAAAAAAAAAAAAAAAAAAAACTCAAAAGCTTCTTGCTAAGCACAACAAAATTTTCTTAAATTAAAATAAAAATTTTTTTTGGGTTGACAAGAAAGATCGATATTCATATACTCGTTCTGAATAGCTATATACATGTAATGTATGTTTTATTGCAAAATTAGTGGACATTGGTAATGCGGATGTTTATATTATATTGTATTTATTTTTCATGTCAATGATTTATTCGTTTTTCATTTAACTGCGTTAACAGCGAAACGAACAACAATCTTGACATTGTTTCTTGAAAATAGCATTTGATTATTTTAACTTGAATGATGTTTTTTCTAAAAGTGCAATCATTCATAAAAGAAATAAGTTCCTTCTGAACTCTTTAAATATACAGTAAAATTAAAAAGTTTTGGTTTGTTATTAATTAAGTAGCTGATTCAATTTAATGAATGATCACAAATTTATTTCAGCGTGTTTCTTATTTGTCGTAACATCCATTTAATCAATTATTGTATTATAAAGTTTTAGCATCGAATTACCGACATTTTGGTCTGAGAAAAATTGTGAATTATGTGATTATCCGCTTTACTAGGCTAACTTTTGATTAAAATATGAAAGATCGATATTTCGGTAATTATTGAATTTAGTGAGTTCGCATTATAAATACAATTACATTTTTGATAAACGAAAAGATTAACGAAATTCATTTAAACCCAAATCTAATGTCATTTAAATTTAATTTTATTGTTCATTGCAAAAAAGCATTGTGCAAAGAGATAAATTGAAATCAAAATTGTAAACAATACCAACGTAGTGGAAAAATCATTTACTCGTAAAATTTATTTATAAATTACTCGGTGGGAAAAGTATATTATTAAATATGTCTATACCGTGTAATAAAGAGAGCACAAACTGTGTTTCATATTATGTATTGTAATAATATTTCATATTATTCATTAGACATGCGACGATTGTTTTCAAACATTATTTTACACATTGTTGTAATTTTGGTACTTTGTATCACAATATAAGGCAAAATTGTATATTTTTTTTTATTTTATTTACTTACTGATACAATTGAATGAAATAATTCTTTACGTGTATTAGACTACACGCGTATAATAATAATATTGAAGTTTTATTATATCAGTCTATAAAAAAAAAAAAATTATTCACTTGTGATTATCATTATATTAAGTATAATAAAAAAATCAGTCCTTATTGCACCATTTGCAATTTGTTTTTAACTATTAACTTATATAGAAT